>CM066323.1:6040000-6322500 GCA_033807775.1 Saussurea involucrata
AATGTGTCCAAAGTTTAGTAAAAACCATACTTTATGTTCATGGTTTGCCCCATGAACTTGATGATACAAGATGTATGGTACAGTTTGCTATTAGACATGTACATAAGTATTAGGTAGGCTTTAAAAACAAGTGAATATATATATATATATATATATATACCCATAAAGAAAATAGGAGGAGTTTGATATGATACTAAAGAAAGAAGAAAGGTTGATTGTTACATACACACACAATGTGAATATGTGATGATGGTACCAAAAGAGTAGAGTAGCAGAACACACAATGGAACTCGCTTCTTTTTATTCTTTTAAATATAAAAACCATACTTTTACTAAACTTTGGACATATTTAAATAGATATATATGTGGTATATATAATTAACTCTTAGTGGGTTTATGTTCTCCTATATGAGAGCTTCGAAACGATATATAATGCGTCCAAAACGGAGTATGTGTGAATGAGATATCGATGTTCAAAGTTGAGTAAAAACCATGAAATTAGCAAAAAATAAGTTGGGTGTGGGAAGGTGTCCCACATAGGAAGAAAGAGGAAAGTTTCTTTGGTTTATAAGGAAAGAAGTGTGAGGAGTTGACAAGCTCCTTGCATGGTTTTACTCCAACACCTACTTGCGCGCAGGGGGGTGCCGATTGATGATTTCGTAAGCTAAAATCGTCGAACTTGTGTGCGACCTGCGGACACGAATGCAGCTCCAAAATTTTGTGCTCACGCAGTTCGGTTTTGCTAAATATACTTTTGCAACAGTTTGTATTTTTTTTTACTAAAATACAATCAGTTACGAATTTAAGGCCCACAAATGTAATTTTTTTTCCATCCAAATACGTTAAGAAAATACTTTTTAACAACTTTCAAAATTTTAAATCGTGGACTCTTATTAGTTTATTCTTATCTTTCACCACTTTCAAATCCTCAAATCATGAACTCCTCAAAAAACGTCATTCTTTAAACAAATTTATAAAAAAATTGACCGTTTTCTCAAAACCAATTAAAATAATTTAGAACATTAAAATCGAGATATATCACGCTGTATTGCACGAGTAGACTTCTAGTATAAATTTAAAACATATTAAGATTTCGTTCTAAAACGTTAGCGAACTATGATTAACAAGATTTTGTATACCCTCTCCCTCACACACTTCATTTTTTTATTTATTATATTATATATGTCATACGTTTACGTTATTTTTTGACTTAATTATATTATTATTCGTCGATACCTTCTTATTTTTTAATTTAATTATATTATTTCGAAATGAACCCAATATTAACTAAAATATGTTAAAAAAAATATTTTTTAACAACTTTCAAATCCTTAAATCGTTGACTCTTATTAATTAATCCTTACCTCCAACCACTTTCAAATCCTCAAATCATGAACTCCTTAAAAAACGTTATTCTTTAAACAAATTTATAAAAAAACTTTGATCGTTTTCTCAAAACCATTTAAAATAATTTAGAACATTAAAATCGAGATATATCACGTTGGGATTGCTTATTTTTTTGACTTATTTGCTTATTGTTTTTCCTCACCACAAATAAACAATATAACACTTTTATTTTCATGCTAAAAAATATTAAGATTTCGTCCTAAAACGTTAGCGGATTATGATTAACAAGATCTCTTGATATTTATTTGTTTAAATTACATTTTTACGCCCAACTCGTTCTTTGCACGACATAAGTTGATAAACACTTTTAAATACAATTGATGTAATAGCTTTTAAACTTATTTTCGGTTTCATCAGTCTCTCGTGATTTGCAAAAATGCCCCAAGATCCCGCGATCTAACCCGTGATCGCGGAGCCGTGCATTTGGTTCTCAATTTTCGGGTTTCAGATTGCTTCGGGTCGATATATAATAAAATAATTAACTATAAGGGTATGAATTGTAAATATAAAAAATATTTTTATTTAGTATATATGATATATAATTAAATAATTAAATAAAAAATATTCAATGTTAGGCTCATTTCGAACGTATCGAAGAGATGATTATAATGATGTAATTTGTTAAAACTAAAACGTATTTTTTAAACGTATTTTAGCTAATATACGATTATATGTGTTAATATGATGAGGGTGTAAAATGAAAATTGAAAAAGTAAAAGGTATAAAGTAAATTTGTTAAATAATTAAAAGGGTATAAAATGTAATTATATTTTATTGGTTTTGTTTGTGAGATGAGACAAAAATATGGGGAATGACAAGGGGGTATGAAAGTTGTCAGGGGTAGGGTTAGCAACATCCTTATAAAATAGCTAAAGAGTCCACATTTTGACCTGATCCGGTGAGTGTGGACCGCAATGGGATCAGCACGAGACAAAAAAAGACACTGAAACGGGTTGGTCCGCACTCGATCCGACCCGACCCGGTGCGGACCGCACTTGGTTAACTGCTTCTGGGATACACGTGTCAACCTTTCATCCGACCGCTCCACCGCTCCGCATCCGCAATTGCAAGTGCGGACCATTTGGCTATTTTTGTAAATCGGAAGAGTTTTTGGGTATTTTGTCAACACTATTTGAGTCAATTTCCCTATTAAATGACTTTGTTATTTTAACTTTTCAGTAAAAAAATTATAATAATTTATTTTTTAAAACTCTTACCAAATGTAAAAAAAAATTAAAGCATTTTATTAAATATTTGAAGCTTATCTTTATTTATTGAGCTATGTTATAAATCGCTAACTCAATAGTAGCATGTTTTGATATTGTATTCGGATCTTTATGGGTGGTTTGTTGATAGAATGAATTTTATTGGAATCGAAATCAATCACAAGAAATTTAACTTGAAGTTGAAATGAATTCTATCAATTTACGAATCAAACATCGTTCAGGAATTTGTCATTCAATTTCAACAAATTCATTTTAGTTCCGTCAACCAAATAACCCCTTATAGTCTTGTAATGGGAACTAGTTGAGCAAGTTTTGTTCAACGCTTGATATACTTCTCGCCGTTTTACTACCTCAACCGGAAGTTCAACACTTAGGTTTCTTATTGCTCCAATAGGTAGTTTGCATAGAAGTGCTGACTAGACCGAAAGGGGAATAACGTTGTCTCCCTCCTCCTAATAGAGAGAAGCATACTAACTCAAGATAGAGAATTTCATTGCCATAACAAAAGGCTTGAGATGTCTCTACCTGTTTCATGGAGGCAATCATCGGGCTCATACATGTTACATACAAAAAAGGTTATTTCGTATGAGTTTCATTTTGGAGGGTTGGTTTGTAGCTCAAGCTACTTGCCTGAGTTTTCAGTTTAAAACATCTCTAATAGTTAGACTATTTTGTAGATCTCGGATAAGTTTGCTACAACAACTAGGTTAAACTCTTCTCTATTATAGATAAATATATATATATATAAGAAAAGAGATAAAATATAGCATACATATATTAGAGCATTTCTGATAGATATACCATATTTTATCTCTTTTCTTTTAAATTTGAAGATTTCTTCATTCCGTTTTCTATTTTTTTAATGAAGAGTTTAATATAACTGTTAACAAACCTTTTTCAAAATATTAAATTTTTTTAAAATATAGTTGTCGGAGGAATTGTCCAAACTAAAATAATGATTAGTCCATTGGTATTAATCATTGACCCATAACGTCCAACTTTTTTGAAATTTTATCCACGCTCTAGTCTATATTGTATATCAATTATTCGTTTCGACAAAAAGTCAATAATAACATATTATTATTTATTTTTACCATGAATGTTTGATAAATTAATTAATTAAAATGTTATAAAGCAGAAAATGAAAATATAAAAAAAAAATAAGAAAGAGCATAAATAAAATAATAATTTTAATTGGAAAAAGCTTGAATCCAGAGTTGAAGTTTTTCAACCCTTTAATTTAACCCCAAAGTTTTCACTCCGATGCATAAAATCTTTAATGCATTTATAGATGGAAATTCGAGTAAAATATGCTTCAACGTTATGTCATTTTAAAATTTATGTCCGGAAAACCTTTTACTTTGTAACAAAGACATCGAGGCGATAGTAACTGACTCATTGCTTTGTGAATTGTTCGATTGCTAGAAATCAAGAAATCATAAATTTAATAATAAAAAAAATCATTTAAGATTATTCGTCATACACCCAAATGACCCATATAAAAAAAACTTTAATACATCTCAAACACAAGGTTTTTTTCATTAAAAAATTGTATTTCATACTTTTTATTTCACAAAGGCCTTGTATATATTATGTTAACTACATCAAAAACATAATATATAACTTTATTTGCATTCAGTGGTGGATGTAGTCAATAGCTAGTGGGGGAAGGGGTCCCGTTAACAAGGATACAAAATGAAAATTTTAGGGTAAAAATTTATATTTTTTAGCATTATACCTTAGTGGCCCCCTCTCCCGGTAACTTTTCGTCCGAGACCCCATCAACCAAAAAAAGTGTATCGAAATCAACCAAAAAACCAACATTAACTCTCGAAATCGACTAAAAAACAAAAATTCCCTTGATATCAACAAAAAAAACTTAAAAAGCTCTTGAAACGTTTGATTTGGGGTGAAAATACATCGCATAACTTTACGAGCATTTAAGCTACCTTAAAGGTGTCCCCACCCGCCACTGATTGCATCAAACTTACGGTATATTATAAATTCCATAGAATAAAAAATAAAAAACAAGTTTTCTAAGATATAATGAACAAATTACGGTTTATCCATATTTTTAAAGAAACTAGAGTAAACTCTAATTTTGGTCCCCGTGGTTTAATGAAATCTTTGAAAATGGGACCTGGACTTTAAAAAGTCTAGAAATCGTCCTTATGGTTTTCATTTTACTCTGAATATGGTACTTGATCACTAACTCCGTTTATCTCATCCATTAAAGTGAGGGGTACTTCTGTCTTTTTCATTAAAATATTAATTTTCTTCTAAAAACAACAAATAATACTTTATGTTATATAGTATTTTATATTTAATTTTTAAGGAATTAATACGTGTAAATAAAAACCCACGTGTCTCTGCTTTCAGATCTCCTTCTTCGGCCAACACATTCACCATCTCCGGCCAAAAACCGGTCACTTTCTCCGGCTAAAACCGGTCACCATATCCATCAAACCCCAAATGTCACCATTTCGGCCACCATTTACTCCCATCCCTAGCCTTCTATTGTGCAACGCAACACATGTACCTTCATTCTATTATGCAACGCAACCCATGTACGTTGATCTGCATACTTTCGATAAACCAGAGACAGACATCTTCTTCGAAGTTATAACAGACATCTTCTTCCTCGTAACTTCGACGATGACTGGTGACATTGGAGGTGGTCGTGGGCTGATGGGTTAGCCGAGCTCAGACCCAGTTAGAAGCTCAAATTGAACCACCAATCCACCATATTAATATGCATCTTTTGTTGGCCAAAACGAACGAAAACCACCAGATCCACCCTGCAGGTTGAGTTTGTGAGATTCATCTCCAACTTGAGTTTGTGAGCTTGTGTAGGTCCTATGTGGTGGAGAACGATGGACAACGGTGAGGGCAAATGGG
This sequence comes from Saussurea involucrata, assembly GCA_033807775.1. Classification (NCBI taxonomy): domain Eukaryota; kingdom Viridiplantae; phylum Streptophyta; class Magnoliopsida; order Asterales; family Asteraceae; genus Saussurea; species Saussurea involucrata. The sequence continues at coordinate 6,045,532 of CM066323.1, forward strand.
GGTCGCTCACAGTGAAAAGGAAGGAGGCGAAGAGAAAATGGTGAAACCAACAACACCTCGAAATTTCCATGGTTGTTTTCTGTTATTTTGAAAGAATGTCTAAAATAATGGGAAAGTATTATTTAAATGGAGTTGTCAAAAGGGTTGAAAATGTAATGAACCCCAAAGTGTTAATCAATTCATGAACTTATGAACTTTAGGGATTGATTTTGCTATTTGACAATAGTTTTGGGTGGGTTAATTAAATGAGGAAATTGTGTATAAGTCTTAGTCGGCAGAAGAATTGAGAGTTATCTCAATTCCTCATTTGTGAAGTCGGTTTCAGACAATCAAGAGAAAGAAAAAGAAAGCAAGGAAATTGGATCCTTTTGGTAAGGGTTTATAATCATCTTCTCGACTGAATTTCTGAAAGAATTGGTAATTGTAAGTTCAAATCATTTTTCAATAGGTTATCGATTCAGTGGAGAGAAGAAATTGATTTCTGGATTTTGGTTGCGTTTATCGACCTAAGGTGAGTTCATCTCTTCTTCTAAACATTTGCAGTTGAATCAAATGAAATAATTGATTATAAACTGTCTATACGTTTTGGTAATTATGTGTTGGAATGAAGATGATAGAGAATTGGAATTATGATAGGTTTTAAACTAAAAATCGATGTGCAGTTTGATTAGTCCGGAAGATGGGAATTCCGGAAGTTATCGGATTCCGGATTGAGATCGAATTGGACACCGAATTCCGGGAATGTTCCGGATTATACCGGATTCCGGAATTGGTACCGGATTCTGGATGGTGTCCGGATAGAATACCGGATCTGAAATGTACCGGATTCCGGATGAGTGTCCGGATGTTTTACCGGATTCCGGATGATAATTCGAATTTGGCTTTTCCGGATAGTTTCGGATTTGGGTTCCAGATAAGAGATTTTTCCGGATGTGTTATCTAGTTGAGTAGCGGAACACCCGTGCTAAGTCGCCGAAGGGGGGACATTTGAGGATAAGGATACAATAGGTTATCTAGCATTCTTAGCGTTGAGAATATGATACGAGATGTTGCGTGTTTATGTTGTTATGCATATACGCTAGTAAGTGTAATGGATCCATAGGCACTGACAGTATTTGTAACGTGGAATAGGCATAAAGTAATTTGTAATTCTCGTTGACCTGAAATGAGGAATAGGCATAAAGTAACTTGTAATTCCCATTTCGTAAGGTGATGTGAAACATGGAATAGGCATAAAGTAATTTGTAATTCCCATTGACGTGAAATGAGGAATAAGCATAAAGTAAATTATAATTCTCATTTCGTATTGCGAGGAGAAATCTTGGAATAGGCATAAAGTAAATTGTAATTCCTGATTTCTATGGGAAGGTAAGAGATAGTCATAAAGTAAATTGTAATCTCTACTTCCACTCCAAGAAATATGCATAAAGTAAATTGTAATTTCTTGAACATTAGTAATGATCTAGAATCTGTAATGATTCGTAGTAGGCTCTCGAACGTGATGATATGACTTACTGAATGTTAGTCATATTCATGGAATCGGGTATGTTCCCGTCATCGTAAGATGTTTAGATGTACGGTAAGAATGATGGCAAACGAGGTTTGTTTATACGTTTTGTTTACTTGAGTTTCCAAAGCTGATAAAGTTTTAATTTGAAAATGGATGTTCTCACTAGGCGTAAGCCTAATCGTTTCAAATTAAATTTTCTTACCAGGTACAAGCTTGGGGAAGTAACGGGAAGAGGGACGAGTGATTTATGGTATTCAACTTTTGATGATGAATGGAGAAGTTAGCCTAACGATGATATATTGGTGATTGGTCTAAACAACTAGCTCCAAGGCGATTGAGGTAATTTCTAACTCTTGTCTTATTTCCTACGCGTCTGATTAACAAAATTTAAAACTTAAATTTGACATTCAATTTTAAAATTTTGGGGGCAAACTGTTTGGGCAAAAAAATCACGTTGTACGACCACGACCAGAGAAGGTAAGACGCACGTTATAGTCCAAATCTTGTATTAAGATAAGGTCTCGACAGGAACCCAGAAAACATCCGTCGTCTCCCGTAAAAGGTAAGTCGTACGTCTACCATGACGCTCGACCATAGCATCGCCCGTCCCATACGACCATCGCGTAAGATCATTGCACCTTCGACCAAAGCTAACGTTAACCCTGACTGTTACGTTTGTTAAGTATTTAATGCAGGAGTCAAAGCCATTAATAGCAAGCATCCGTAACGGACGAAGAGCATTATGGATAATCACTCTGGCGACCGTTTCCAGCCGTTGTAGCCGTTGATCAAATCATTAATGGAGCTAATTAATGATGCGAAGACTATAAAAGACAAGCTAAAGCCTATTTTCAAAGGACAGCAGTTAACATCCAATGTACATCACCAAACAGCAGAGAAAATCATCCAAACTCATAGCAAAGAACATTCAAACTCTGGAGATCAAGTACTGAAAGCCAAAACCCTACCGCGAACTCAAGAACACTCGAAGGAAAGCTCAAGTATCGCTCTCGACGCACGACAAACCGCCCTCGACCAGAAGTTCACACTTTGTATTCACACACGACAAACACCTGTTTTTACATTCAAACACTTGTACTTTACATTTCGAAGCTTTTCCTTCATTTGTATTGTAATCATCGTACGACCGACGCCAGTACCAAGGACGTCGCCCCTGATTGGCGACCATAGTACAACGACGACACCCACTGTCGTCCGCAGGTTTTTTCCTCGTTTGAGGTTTTTCCTGCGTCATCAAATCCCTTGTTTCGTTTATTTTTTCCCTCGTCGCACGTCTCGTCGAAAGATCCTTTCTTTAGTTGATTAAGTCCACATCAACCTTAAGTTGTCCCTTTGGTGCGATTTTTGGCATTAACAGTTTGGCCCAATCCGTGGGACCTCATCTAGAGAAAATCCTCGACGAACGTGCATTCTACTAATAGTTTCTTGGAGTTTCTTCTATTTTCTGTTGCAGGAAAATGGCAGCCTCTGGAAATCCGCAGCAAGCCGTCGCTCAAATGTATCAGGAGCTCGAGGTTGCGAGGAATCAACTCAATGCAATGGCAGAGCAGAATCGCAAAGCAGCTGAAGAAATGGCGCGGCTGATAACGCCACTTTTTGGCGTTATTTCCGGTTCTCAAACCAATGAGATTGGCTTGTATTCAAGTAAAAAGGCGTGTATTTTACGGTTTATCTAGTGATTTACACAGGTTATCTAAAAGGCGGCATTCCTCGAAAAAAGAAGCTAAAAAGAGCCCAAAACGATTCCAAACGAAGCCTAACGGAAGCCCACGAGTCAAGCCCAAGACCCACGACCGAACCAGGACCCAAACCGCGAACCAGAAAACGACCCACGCAGCTAATTGGACACGCGCGACTTACCACGCGACTTGTAAGTCGCGTGGCAAGTGGCGTAACCCACTGTTTCGCGTTTTTCAGCTACAAAATCCGATTTTAGGTCATTATTCGAGAAAGACTTGGACGAGACAGGCAGAGGCGATTTTGGGGCGATTTCCAGCGACTTTTCGGAGCAGTCAGAGTCACGTTAGAGGGACGATCACGGAGACATTCATTACGTAACGTAGAGACGAGCACGAGAGAAGGGAGTTACCATTACATTCTTTACGATTTCATCTTTTACGCGTTACCATGTTTACATACACTTTCGTATCTTTTTCTCTTGTGTTTGAATCCACCACCGACATGAACTAACCGATTCGTGTTGGGGGTTGGAATGAATTCGGTTTATTAAGCATGTAACCAGATGATTTGACTTTTATCAGTTTTTCCTTAATTAATGAAGCATGTGAGTTTGTGTTTAATGCCTTTGAAAGTCTAGCTAGCTTTTAATTGATTTATTATTTCCAGTTGAGTTCAAGAGAATTAAGTGTTAAATAGAACTAGGAATTGCATGCCTAAGACTACAAATCAGTGATAGAGATATACTGAATAAGTCTTAGTCCCAATTAAACCGTTAGGTTGATATCGAGAGATAAAATCTAGCCAATTTAACATAAATCGAGTACTTAATGTGTTTTGGAATCCATAGGTGAGATCGAGAGATTAAACTCATCCTTTTCAAAGTAAAACCCGTTGTGGCTTGAAAGAGAACAACGGTGACTTTAAAAGATTTGGGAATCATTAAGGGGATTAACTGGTAACTGTTTGAATTAATTGTTTGCATGTGTAGAACCGAAGGATTTCCAACCCTCAACTTTTCTCTTTATCGAAGTTCTTAATTCGTTCTTTGTTCCGTTTACGTTTAAGTTGTGATTTGCTAGTAATTAGTTTTAAAATCCATCTTCCAATTTCGACAGTCCAGTTAATCGAGCTTATAGTAATTGTGATACTTAGTTCCTAGTTCCCCGTGATTCGATACTCGTACTTTCTCAAGTACTATTACTTGACTTCGACCCGTACACTTGCGGTAAGATTCGCGGGGTGTTAAAACCCCGTGTCAAGTTTTTGGCGCCGTTGCCGGGGAACTAGTTGCAACTAATAGCACTACCATCTATAAGAGCTGTTAGATTGGACTTTTTTTTATTTCGTTGTTTCACTCCATCACTTTCAGTTTTTGGATTACTGACTTTGTTTTTCTTTCTTTTCAGGTACCACTTGGTTTATGCCAAGAACCACACGAGGGAAAGAAATTGAAGAACTTGATCCAGAAAAAGAGAGAACTGCTCGTCGCCTACGTAAAGAATCGAAAGCTAGAAAACAATTGAATATGGGTGACGAGAGACCGCCTCCGCGCAACGATCCTCCACCGCTTCGCAACAATCCACCGCCACCTCCTTAAAGAGTCCCTATGCGGTCGTTTGCCGACCCAAATGTGGCAGCGGCCCGCATAGGTATTCAACCACCTACCACTGCGGGTAACTACTTTGAGATAAAGCCGAGTACCATCGTAATGGTACAACAGAATTAGTTCGGGGGAGCACCAACTGAAGACCCCCACGCGCATCTACGAGCCTTCGAACGGATATGCAACACGTTTAAGATCAACGGAATGGAGGAGAACGCAATCAAGCTAAGGCTCTTCAGCTTTTCATTAAAGGGTAGAGCTGAAATCTGGATAGAGGGTCTACCGTCAGATCTTATCACAACTTGGGCAAACTTGAAAGCAGCTTTCCTTCAAAAGTTTTTCCCACCGGGAAGAACTGCTCAACTGATGGCCGACATTACGCACTTCGCGCAATGGGATCAAGAGACGTTATATGAAGCTTGGGAGCGCTATAAGGAGATGTTGAAGAAGTGCCCGCATCACGGATTGCATGGCTGGGTGATAATCCAAACGTTCTTTGGAGGCCTTCACCCACAATTCAAGAATGATATTACGGCTGCAGCGGGGGGAGCTCTTATGAACAAGACCTATGAAGAAGCAGTCGAGTTAATCGAGAATCTAGCCGAGCATAGCTACTCCACACCACGATCGTCCGTTGCACGAGTAGCGAGTGTTCGGGAATCAGACGAACTCAAAGAGATAAAAACCCAACTAGGAGCGATTACGAGCCATTTGCAAGCCGGCAACCTTCAAGAACCTGATCAAGTCCATTTTGTGTCAAACCGGAGCCAACCGAGAAACGATCCTTTCTCTAACACTTATAACGAGGGGTGGAAAAGACATCCCAATCTTTCATGGAATCAGCCCGGTTGTAACATCCCTTAATCCCAACATACAAGTTCCATATAATTTACCACAAAATAACATATCATAATCCAAATATGGTCCCTTAAATTCTACAATTAGGTCTTTCGGTACAAACTTTTTCGAATAAAGTAAAATACATAACAACTACTAAATTATAACTGAAATTTTCATAATCATTCAACATCCACAAAAGCTAACATGATAAATCCTATCATTGTCTCTTGTTTGCTCCATGACCTGGAATACATATTTTAAAACAAAAATGAGGGTTAGACCTGGAGGTCTAGTGAGAAAAATCCCCGTTAGTTAAAGAAAACTTTTGCACAAAGTCATACATATACTTCACATAAGAATACCAATTATGACTCATGTAATTTTTTCCATCTCTTTCTCCTTTCTTTTTCTTGGCCATATTAATTGGTAGCAAGCCAATTAATTAATTTACTCCGCTGTACTAAATACAGCCAACACCACTGTCCCTTTGTACAACCAACTTTCACCGGTCTTAAGCCCGGCCAACTAGTACTCATACAATGCAATATTCATATAAACATTATATGCACCATATTACATTTACTCACATATATGTATTCCATTTGAAAACATTTCAAATAAAAAAACTCACCTCGTGTGTTTATCACAAAAACTCTTCCAAGATAATTCACGTGTGTCGATCCCTCACAGAATCTGAAATCACAAAATACCAAATATTTCTCTTAACACTAAACTCACGAAATCCTCAACCCAAGTCGCAACCCCAAAAAGACATGAAATCGCAATGAACAGTACAAGTCGCAACCGTGATGAACAGTACAAAGTCGCAACCTCTTACTGCGACTTCACCCCCGAAATCGCAACCCACTATTGCGACTTCACCCTAAGTCGCAATACACCACTGCGATTCCACCCTGGAGTCGCAACCTACTATTGCGATCCCAAACCCGAATCGCAATCAACTACTGCGATTCCAAGCCAAGTCGCAAACGACCATTGCGACTTCATACCCAAGTCGCAACCAACCATTGCGACTCCGATGAATGTCGCAGTCGTCCATTGCGACTTCGATGAATACTAGCCTACTGCGACTTCGATGAAAGTCTCAGTCTACTGTTTCATCCTAAAACCCATATTTTTGCAGTTTTATTCTATGCCTGTTTATGTAACTTTGCAGATATGTTTTATACTACCATTAGAACACTATTCCAAACCCAAAATTATCATATCTTTCTAAAAGAAACCTAACCCACTTCTAAGGTTCATGTAAAACCTATTATACCTAAAAAGGAAGAATTAGGATAGATTGTTACCTTGATTTCTTCAGTTGTTATAAGCAATTCCAGCAGAAAATCTATAGCTTTCCTTCTTCTTCTTCTTAGTTTTCCTTCTTCTCTCTCTTCTCTCTCTTTTCACGTAACACACACACACTAGTTCTTAGGATATTTCTTAATGTGTCAAAAGGATGACACCTATTACTTCTTGCTGGAAGTATGGCGGTGATGGAGAGTGATTTTTGATAAAAAGACCAAACAAACCCTAGGCTTCACTCATTTGGCAAGACTTACCCCCAAACTTCTAAATAAAAATTAAAACTTACCCCTTAACTTCTAACTTCTTAAAATACCCATAAAAACTTATAAAATTTTTCATATTTTAAATTAAATAAAATACCTGGTTATTACACCGGTCAACCACAATCAGGTAATTTTTCTAACTCTTCTAATTTTGCTCAAACTAATAACGTGTACCGTCCTCCAGGTTTTCAGCAAAGGAGCGAAGGACCATCCGGAGAAAAGAAACCGAGGCTGGAAGAGATGATGATGAAGTTCATGTCGAAAATGGACAGCACGGTCGGAGAGCTAGCGAGCACGGTGAATACGGTAAAAGCTGCAACTGAGAAGAACACCGCCTCCATTAAGATCCTCGAGAGGCAAGTGGGGCAAATCTCTGAAGCCCTACAAAACCGACCTCCCGGTACTTTCCCAAGTCAACCCGAAAAGAGGAACCAAGAACATTGCAATGCCATCTATCTGAGAAATGGCAAAGAACTGAATGGGAAGCCAGCAAGGGAAGTCGAGCCTGAGGAAAAAGAGGTTGAGAAGGTGAAGGAAGTTGAAGCTGAAGAAAGCGAGGAAAGTGAACCGAAGAAAAAGGAAGTGACACCACCGGTCAAGCATGCAGCACCAAGAGTACCCTACCCGAGCAGATTGAAAGCGCAAAAGGATGATGTCAATTTTTCAAAATTTCTTGATGTTTTCAAAAAGCTAACTATCAACATCCCTTTTGCAGATGCGCTTACACAAATGCCCTCTTATGCTAAGTTCATGAAGGAGATTATATCGAAGAAGAGGACACTTGATCACCAGGCCACCGTTGCACTCACTGAAGAGTGCATCGCGATTTTTCAGAATAAGCCTCCCTTGAAGCTTAAAGATCCAGGGAGTTTTTCTATCCCTATTCAGATTGGGGAGTTTACTTTTAATAAGGTTTTATGTGATTTAGGGGCTAGTATTAATCTGATGCCTCTTTCTATTTTCAGGAAACTTGGCCTGGGTGAGGTAAGCCCGACATACATGACTTGGACGAGACAGGCAAAGGCGATTTTGGGGCGATTTCTAGCGACTTTTCGGAGCAGTCAGAGTCACGTTAGAGGGCCGATCACGGAGACATTCATTACGTAACGTAGAGACGAGCACGAGAGAAGGGAGTTACCATTACATTCTTTACGATTTCATCTTTTACGCGTTACCATGTTTACATACACTTTCGTATCTTTTTCTCTTGTGTTTGAATCCACCACCGACATGAACTAACCGGTTCGTGTTGGGGGTTGGAATGAATTCGGTTTATTAAGCATGTAACCAGATGATTTGACTTTTATCAGTTTTTCCTTAATTAATGAAGCATGTGAGTTTGTGTTTAATGCCTTTGAAAGTCTAGCTAGCTTTTAATTGATTTATTATTTCCAGTTGAGTTCGAGAGAATTAACTGTTAAATAGAACTAGGAATTGCATGCCTAAGACTACAAATCAGTGATAGAGATATACTGAATAAGTCTTAGTCCCAATTAAACCGTTAGGTTGATATCGAGAGATAAAATCTAGCCAATTTAACATAAATCGAGTTGTAACATCCCGAATTTTCGTTGTATAATTTTGTGAATTACCAATTAACATGGGGTTAAGTTTGTAATTGTTTACAAGTGTTGATTTAATAAGATTTTCATTTGAGGGGTTGTGGTGTAATTCTTTGAAAGTTAAGGGTTCTTTTGGTAAGAGTCCTATGACTCACCTTTTATTATTGTGCATGTGTCACACTAATAGTCACTAAGGACTAAGTGTGAGTATAGAGAGTGTGTGTCTTGTGTGACTTGGGTGTGTGTGTTACGGTTTGGGAAGAGAAGCCGAGAGAGAGAATAGAGAAAACGAGAAAGAGAAGGAGGAAAAGAAAAGTTCTACTGGAAGTTTTATTCAATCTATTGTTGGCTTGAAGAATCATAAGGTAAGTATTCCATTTAATTCTTCATCTTAGTAGCAAAAGTATTCTTAGAAGATTTTGATGGGTTTTGGGTAAATTGTGATGATTATATGAATTTGAGTTTTAGGATATGTTAAGATAAGTGTATTAGACATATCTGCAAATTCTGGGTTTAAGATTGAACAGAGTGGACTGAGACTTGGATGAACATCATCGAAGTCGCAACCTTGAGTTGCGACATTCATCGTTGTCGCAGTGGGCAGTTGCGACTTGGTGATGGAGTCGCAATAGACCGTTGCGACTTGGAGTTGGAGTCGCAACCGTTGATTGCGACTTGGTACTGTAGTCGCAACCGTGGACTGCGACTTGAGGTGGAATCGCAATGGTGAGTTGCGACTTGGGGTGGAATCGCAACAGTTGGTTGCGATCTGGAATTGGAATCGCAATAGTTGACTGCGACTTCGGTCCATTGCGACTTGAGATGTAATTTTTAGAAATTAAGGATTTTCAGTTGTAGAGGGTTCTGTTTTGGAAAATTAATATCAGTATATGTAAACTGAATAATACAGTAAGCTGTGGTGGTGAAGAAAGGAGCCTTACGAGTTAAAAAGGACTAAAAGGAGTGATAACGCATCAGGTGAGTTTATTCAACTCTCTTTAAAATTCAGTAATTAATCTTGAATTAGATGCTTTATATATATGCATGAATATGTTTTATGTAGATTGGATTAAATTAGAGATAAGCCAAGAGGGCGATTAAAAGTTGTGTTATGTGGATTTCCATGCTAAAACTTCTAAGATGAGTTATCTATGAAGTTGATGAACTAGTAATTATTATTAATCTTGCATGCTAAGTTTGATTATTTACTACATGAAATTACTATGTGGTTATGAACTCTAAATATGATTTGAAGCTTTATTGAGATAAACTATAAAGATCCATCCATGAGTTCAAAGATATAGATTAACAACTGACATATATTAACTCTCGTGTTAAATTACTATGAGGGGATAGTTAAGAAGTTGATGAACAGGAATTATTCATATTCCTTATAATGAGCAGGATTATCTGTTATATGCAATATGTTAGATGATTATGAATTCTAAATGTGATTGAGAAGCCAAATTGAGATATATTATAAAGGCCTATCTATGAGTTCGAAAATATAAATAACTATTGAGATGGTGATCATCATATCAGATTTCAGAGAAGGAGTAATAAAGAGATTGAGATGTGGAGTAATAATATTCTTTATTTTATATATAGAATATGTTCAGGGAAATGATACATTCTATGCTGGACGCATATAGTAGTATCGATTGTATTATATTATGTGATTATGTGCTTTTACTAAAATAGGCATCCGGTCACCGAGGGCACTTGGGTACGGTATAATGGGAACCGATTACTCGCCATAGACCAAAGGGGTGTAATTTTAGTAATTGGGTGAACCTCGAACCATCGTGAGTCTCGATTGAGTATCGCGATATTATAATCCCATTGGGACCATTGATGCAGAGGTGGAATGTGGAATAGGCAGATTTTGATTTGTAATTCCCATTTCGATTTATGGAAGATCAGAGATTTCCATTGTTTTCGGGAAGATCAGAGATTTCCCTGTGATGAGAGGAAGATTAGAGATAGACATAAAGTAATTTGTAATCTCTACTTCCTGATTAAGAAATAGGCAAGTTTTGACTTGTAATTTCTTGTGTGTGAATATTGATTGTGAATCTAGAATGATTCAGAGTTAACTCTTATTTTGTTGTTACGATTAAATGAGTTAGTCGTAGGAATGAGAGTGGGGTAGATTCCCCGATTTGGAAAGGAGTTGTCGTACGGTAAGATGGGTGAGAACAAGTTTGAGTTATCTGTTCATGTTTTAATTATTAAATTTTATTTTGATTTGATTATTCTCACTAGGCGAAAGCCTAATGTTTCAAGTTGAATCTTCTTACCAGGTATAAGCTCCGGGAAGTAGCGGGAACGAGAGATGAGAACTTTTGGAGAGATTCAGACTTAGAGATAACCAAAGATCTAGTTATTCTTTGAAGTCTTTGGGACAGCTGTTTAGATAATTCTATTAATCTGATTGTTATGAGGTGACTAGATTAATAAGTTATTTAAGTAATGTCAATTGTATATAGAAACCTTACATTTGATCCTCAGATTATATAAGTTTGAAAGTTTTCGATCATAACTGGTGGAAATTTCAAGGTTTAAATTGACTCTGTTTTTAGGGTGTTTTAGTATGGTATCAAAGCTTTAGTTTAAGCGAACTAGGTATGAATTTGAGATACCTAGACTTAAGCTGAGATGAGTTAAGTTATGATCCGTGAGTTTTGGGTAGAAGTGTTAAGACAGGATAGTCTTAGAGTTAACGGAAATACGTAAAATTAGTGCTATGACAATGATAATGGAGATTCTCCTGTATGATATATTCACAATTACAATTAGCTACTGTTATTATGAATACATTGTTACACGAGCATGTCTATTTCTGAATTGTTACAGTGACTAACGATCGGTAAAGTACGTTGTTGTATGTATGTAAGTGCATAATCATTTCACATGGTTATCTCTATAAGTTATAGAAAAGTGATGGTGAATTTATCACCAAGGTCCTTTAAGGGACAGAGCAGTATATGATTGGGGTTTTGAAGGACAACCTAGAAATTGGTGGGACTCATGAAAGTCTGCCAAAGCAATCTTTAATAGGTGATTTGATAGGTGCAGAGATAGAGTATGAGATGAGTGGTTAATACAGAATTACTATGACATGGTGGAGTATGGGAGCCATGGAATGCAGATGTAACAATTATTATAAGGCCGAGAGGGCGATTTCGAGTCGAAAGTAAAGTGTCAATGATAAGTTATGTAAATAAAACGATTGACCTTGTTTGAGTAAATAGCCTTCATTGCGAGTGAATTTTTGTGCATGATGTTTTAGTGTGTGTTCCATGAGTTTCTTGATTTCAAATCAAATGCATAAATAAAAGTTTTATTCAAGGATGAGTTAGTATGTGCAAGTACGTATTTAAAGAAAAAAGGGCAATTTCAATTACGCTGCCTAACGAAATTTTGGGGCTTAGCAACTTGCAAAATACTTCATACTTTACATAAAAGTTGTATGATAGCAAATAGGTCAAGAAAGTGTTGATCAGTAAACTTATTATAAACAACAAAGGTATTGATTTGATGATATCATATAAAAGAGCGTGAGAAACGACTAGTTTACTCTATGACAGTAAATTTTAAACTTTTGTCATATGAAAAGATTTTCATTTAAGGTATTACTGTTGTAACAACATTTTGATTTAGAAAGATTGAGTTTTACGTAAATTTATAGACAAACGGTTTTGAGATTGTTGTGTAGTACATGGGAGTTATGAAAATGATTGGGGCGTGTGTGCTCACGTTGTTTTGAATGTTATTTATTTAAATGAGAAAAGGGTGGATTGAGTTATTTATTATATTGTCATGCATGAAGGCTATGAACTCGCTAGATCGTAGAGTATTACGCTATAAGCTAAGAATGAACTCCAAGAGTGGAGAGGTGTTGGATAAACCTTGGGAGAAAGTTTGTGGTTTTGGTAATTGTATTCAAATGAGAGATGAACAGTGGGAGAGTCGAAAGTGAACTTTAGTAATAATAATACGAGGGTCTGTACCTTTGTTCAGTGATTAGTAATACAATTGCTGAGGGTCGACCGTGTCTGGAGGAAGAATTAGGTTCAGGGTTAAGGAAGTATTGAGATGTCAAGTTTTGACTTTGAAGGCGAGAGTTGTAAGGTGTACGAGGCCTTTTGTGTGTCACTGGGTGCGGTCTGGATGCGTTCCGCGTATGCCCGTGCGGGTAGTAGCAAAACTGTGAGTGATACCGGTATGCTGTTATGCAGAAGGTATGCGCAAAGTGGGTAATTGTGTGTGAGACACAATTGGGGAAATTTTGAGTTTGATTAATTATAACCTAAGTGAAAGTTATGTGGTCGAAGCATGTTTTTGGTATTTTGTGGATGTATAATAATTTTGTCGTGTTACATTTTAAAAATGTGAAGGTTTTGAGAGTGATAAACTTTTATTTTGAAGTTAATGGCCAATTAAAGGATTAATAAGGGTAAGATCCTGAGTAAAGAGGAATTTTGGTTTACGTAACCGTGTGAGTGACATGTGTTTAATCAAACGTTTGTTTTGACCTTAAAGGCCTGATTAATATACAAATGAGTCTTTTGAATATTTGTCAGTTAATGATTCGAGATGGAGTATTGAATGTGTTGTATACTTAACTGCATTGTATTTGAACCGGTGACAGTTTAAGTGTTGGTCTTAGGTGTGAGGACTGTTTGATATTTTACTTAGTATCTTTGGAACTAATGAACCTGGGCAGATTATATACATTGTGGGGTATGAAAAGAGTTGCATGTACTTGCAAATGATTTGACTTCATTGGGAATGTAGCAATGAAGGGGTCGTAAGATTTTCACATCTCGGAGCGTATGTTGCATAATGTGAGATAGATGTATTTATTTGCATGAGTTGGTATTGATAAATAATCTTTAAATCCTTTGAGTAGATGACTCGGTTTTGGATTTAGATAAGTCTTAAGAGTTTTGAACCAATTTGATAAACTTGGAGTACGCTTGGGGTTGAACTTGCATATTCGGTATTGAAAATTTAGTTCATATAACGTGAATGCATTGGTTATCCTTTTTGAGATCGTGTATGAATGTTAAGTTTAAATTAGAAGCTTAAAGTTGAAGGATCACCTTGTGGGATTGTTAGAACAGTGAAGGACTGTTGCTGTTAAGATAAGTGTTTACTTACGATGAGGAAGATTTATAAAAGATGAAATACTAGAGATGGACAAAGGGGATGTATAGATTGTGTTGATCTGTGAAGAATTGTACCCTGGCTATGCAACATATTGGAAACACAAGAGCTAGTAAGAACGAATAAGTTCAAGATTTATTAGATAATTGTGAGTGGTAGTTCAACTAAAGCTGGGGAGGAGATATTTAGTGATATAGACCTGTGTATTTAGACGAGAAATTGGGATTGTAAAATTAATTCTGTACGAATGGCTATGAGAGACATGGTATGTGGTAAATGTTATATGGGTGGAGAATGTATGAACGAGTAGTGGCATTAATTGCCAAGATACATGTGTCATCTAGTATGAGACGTGATATTAGAAAGAGGAAGTATCCGAAGGGAAGTTTTGGGAATTCCGGTTGGAAAGTATTATTTGTTAATAAAAGTTGATAAAACATGTGGTTTGTAAGATAACTGGGTAATATGGCTTATATTGAGATAGAATGTCGGAGCAGTGGTGAGTGTTTATCCAAAGAAATTTGATGGTATGAGTTGCCAAGTTAAGTTGTAATTTGAATCACTGGAAGTTTAATAAAGATGATGAGTATGTAGATCAATGTGGTGTAGTGAAAGAAAGATTGTTAAGGAATATAAGTTGCTCCTTATGTGTGAAAGAATTTTACGAGAAATTATTAGTTAAAGATCTAAGAATAGTAATAACTTCGATCGGTAATGTCGTTCAAAGATAACTTGGTTGAATATTTGAAGTTAGAGATCTTGGTGAAACTGTTTAATTATGTTTTGTAAGGAGAAAATACTATCGGTATGTGAAAAGATTAGAAGAAAGAGACATATATTACTTGAAAAATAATATTCCATACTAACGTGGGGAAACAAGGATAGAAAGATCGAACTTAAGAATGTAATCACATTGCAAGTTCAATAAGAGTTATTACTTCTGATGTTCAATATTTTTGGTGCCTGGTTATATTGTGGATGTACGATGAGATAGTGATGTGAGGAAGTAATAGCATTCTATATCAAAGAAATGTGTAAGTCATGGAAGTAATAATAGGATACCGTGGTTGTTGAAGTATTTAATAGTATCATGTATGCTTAATTTACAGTGTACGTAAAATTTCAGATAGTACATGTTAATGTTATTTTTTGAGATCTGGAAGTGAGTTGTGATAATGATGCGGTGTGGAAGAACCAGAGGTAATTTTGGAAAGATCAGTTAGAAAGCTACGTAGTAGTAATGAGATAGCTATGTTGAAAGTACCGTGGAGACCATAGAGGTACTGGTGTAACTTTAGAGTCCAAAGAGAGTATGAAAAGTAGGTATTATCTTATGTTTACCTGACCTTGATTTCGGGGACGAAATCATTTTCAAGTTGGGGAGTATTGTAACATCCCGAATTTTTGTTGTATAATTTTGTGAATTACCAATTAACATGGGGTTAAGTTTGTAATTGTTTACAAGTGTTGATTTAAGAAGATTTTCATTTGAGGGGTTGTGGTGTAATTCTTTGAAAGTTAAGGGTTCTTTTGGTAAGAGTCCTATGACTCACCTTTTATTATTGTGCATGTGTCACACTAATAGTCACTAAGGACTAAGTGTGAGTATAGAGAGTGTGTGTCTTGTGTGACTTGGGTGTGTGTGTTACGGTTTGGGAAGAGAAGCCGAGAGAGAGAATAGAGAAAACGAGAAAGAGAAGGAGGAAAAGAAAAGTTCTACTGGAAGTTTTATTCAATCTATTGTTGGCTTGAAGAATCATAAGGTAAGTATTCCATTTAATTCTTCATCTTAGTAGCAAAAGTATTCTTAGAAGATTTTGATGGGTTTTGGGTAAATTGTGATGATTATATGAATTTGAGTTTTAGGATATGTTAAGATAAGTGTATTAGACATATCTGCAAATTCTGGGTTTAAGATTGAACAGAGTGGACTGAGACTTGGATGAACATCATCGAAGTCGCAACCTTGAGTTGCGACATTCATCGTTGTCGCAGTGGGCAGTTGCGACTTGGTGATGGAGTCGCAATAGACCGTTGCGACTTGGAGTTGGAGTCGCAATCGTTGATTGCGACTTGGTACTGTAGTCGCAACCGTGGACTGCGACTTGAGGTGGAATCGCAATGGTGAGTTGCGACTTGGGGTGGAATCGCAACAGTTGGTTGCGATCTGGAATTGGAATCGCAATAGTTGACTGCGACTTCGGTCCATTGCGACTTGAGATGTAACTTTTTAGAAATTAAGGATTTTCAGTTGTAGAGGGTTCTGTTTTGGAAAATTAATATCAGTATATGTAAACTGAATAATACAGTAAGCTGTGGTGGTGAAGAAATGAGCCTTACGAGTTAAAAAGGACTAAAAGGAGTGATAACGCATCAGGTGAGTTTATTCAACTCTCTTTAAAATTCAGTAATTAATCTTGAATTAGATGCTTTATATATATGCATGAATATGTTTTATGTGGATTGGATTAAATTAGAGATAAGCCAAGAGGGCGATTAAAAGTTGTGTTATGTGGATTGAGATGTGGAGTAATAATATTCTTTATTTTATATATAGAATATGTTCAGAGAAATGATACATTCTATGCTGGACGCATATAGTAGTATCGATTGTATTATATTATGTGATTATGTGCTTTTACTAAAATAGGCATCCGGTCACCGAGGGCACTTGGGTACGGTATAATGGGAACCGATTACTCGCCATAGACCAAAGGGGTGTAATTTTAGTAATTGGGTGAACCTCGAACCATCGTGAGTCTCGATTGAGTATCGCGATATTATAATCCCATTGGGACCATTGATGCAGAGGTGGAATGTGGAATAGGCAGATTTTGATTTGTAATTCCCATTTCGATTTATGGAAGATCAGAGATTTCCATTGTTTTCGGGAAGATCAGAGATTTCCCTGTGATGAGAGGAAGATTAGAGATAGGCATAAAGTAATTTGTAATCTCTACTTCCTGATTAAGAAATAGGCAAGTTTTGACTTGTAATTTCTTGTGTGTGAATATTGATTGTGAATCTAGAATGATTCAGAGTTAACTCTTATTTTGTTGTTACGATTAAATGAGTTAGTCGTAGGAATGGGAGTGGGGTAGATTCCCCGATTTGGAAAGGAGTTGTCGTACGGTAAGATGGGTGAGAACAGGTTTGAGTTATCTGTTCATGTTTTAATTATTAAATTTTATTTTGATTTGATTATTCTCACTAGGCGAAAGCCTAATGTTTCAAGTTGAATCTTCTTACCAGGTACAAGCTCCGGGAAGTAGCGGGAACGAGAGATGAGAACTTTTGGAGAGATTCAGACTTAGAGATAACCAAGGATCTAGTTATTCTTTGAAGTCTTTGGGACAACTGTTTAGATAATTCTATTAATCTGATTGTTATGAGGTGACTAGATTAATAAGTTATTTAAGTAATGTCAATTGTATATAGAAACCTTACATTTTATCCTCAGATTATATAAGTTTGAAAGTTTTCGATCATAACTGGTGGAAATTTCAAGGTTTAAATTGACTCTGTTTTTAGGGTGTTTTACGAGTACTTAATGTGTTTTGGAATCCATAGGTGAGATCGAGAGATTAAACTCATCCTTTTCAAAGTAAAACCCGTTGTGGCTTGAAAGAGAACAACGATGACTTTAAAAGATTTGGGAATCATTAAGGGGATTAACTGGTAACTGTTTGAATTAATTGTTTGCATGTGTAGAACCGGAGGATTTCCAACCCTCAACTTTACTCTCTATCGAAGTTCTTAATTCGTTCTTTGTTCCGTTTACGTTTAAGTTGTGATTTGCTAGTAATTAGTTTTAAAATCCATCTTCCAATTTCGACAGTCCAGTTAATCGAGCTTATAGTAATTGTGATACTTAGTTCCTAGTTCCCCGTGATTCGATACTCGTACTTTCTCAAGTACTATTACTTGACTTCGACCCGTACACTTGCGGTAAGATTCGCGGGGTGTTAAAACCCCGTGTCAGCGGCTAAGAAATCCTTTTGGATTCCAGAATGGTCCTAGACCATTCATCCAGAATCCAGGTCCGGAACCTGGCCCGCCCGCGCAGAATCAGCAACCAGGTCCATTCCGAATCCCCAGTCTGGGCAGATTCCCCCTCAGCACATCCGACCACCACCCTTGAACAATGGATCCCAACCATTGCAAGGTGGCGCCCAACCGTTTCAGAATGGATCCCATCCGTTTTCCCAGCCGTTCCAAAGTGGTCCGCAACCTTTCCAGCAAGGATCGCAATCTTTCCAGCAGAGATCGCATCCATTCCAGCAGGGACCACAGTCGTTTCAGAATGGACCGCAACAATTCCACTATGGGTCGCAGCCATATTTTGTTCCGTTCAACGGGGACACCAATGGTTCGTTGCATGGTAATGGCACTAGTCCAGGGACCAATCCATCGACAGGGGCAAATCCTGATCTTAACGATCCCGTCGCCCAGCGTTTGAAGATGTTGGAAGACCAAAATGAGCGCGTCCTGTCCTTGCTCGCCAAGTTTCCTGGGGCAACCGTGCCTGTCGACGTCGAGCCTCGCTTGGGGTACCAGGCGTCGCCCTTCATCGACGAGATTTCCACCGTCGAGGTCCCAAAGAAGTATAACATTCCTGCCTTCACTCCCAAATATTCTGGTGTGACTGATCCGACTGAGCACGTCGCGCAGTACAAGCAGCTCATGTGGACAATCTCGATTCCACACATGTACCAGGAAGTATGCATGTGTAAGAGTTTCATAGCAACTCTCACTGGTCCAGCTCTCCAATGGTTAATCAATCTCATACCCAAGTCCATCGGGTCGTTTGCTGAGTTGGTTAACAAGTTCTCCCAGCAATTCGCCAGCAGTCGTAAGATGGAGAAGCAGACCAGCGACCTATATTACATCGTGCAGAAAGCTAATGAGTCTATTCGAAGTTATTTCAATAGATTCAATGCCGAAATGATCAGCATCCGCAATTGCGACGTCAAAACCGCGATCGAAGCCTATAAGCGTGGTCTGGACGATAGTTCGGGACTATACGTCGACTTGACCAAATATCCCCCAGAGAATTTCGAAGACGTCCGAGCTCGAACCTTAGCATATATGAGGGTAGAAGATGATGCCGCCTTTCGTTGCAAGCACACTGACGACAAGAAGTCGTTAGGCGTCAGAAAGCCAGAGTTCAAGACAAAGGCTGTTTCCAGAATAGAGCCAGCGCGCCAAATTTCAAATGTTCGTTTCAAGACGAAAGTAGAGGCCAATACCGCGACTAGGTTCACTCAGTACCCCAAGATATCCTCTTACGGATTCAAAGGATCCACAAAGGACCTAGTCGAAGCTCTGAAAAGTTCCCAAACTACCATTCGATGGCCAAAGAAGTCCGACCTGGACGATGCTAAGAAAGACAAATCAAAGTGGTGCGACTTCCATGCCGATCATGGTCATGCGACAGACGACTGTATCGCATTGGAGAAGGAACTAGCATATCATTTCCCGAAAGGAAATCTCAAGGATATCATCGACGATGTCGCTGTTCCAGCTAAAAGCCATCGACCGTCGACCCCCGAGCATGCAAAAGTTGTCAATTGAAATTCCCTACGCCATGGGGAATCCAGGAGTCGCTCGTGAGTGCTACAGGTCTACATTGAAGCCGCGAAAATAAACTGAAGTCGCAAGATCAAGCTCTCGACAGGTTCGTTCCTCTATCCCTAAATTAATATCTTTTCCACAGGGAAAAAACTACTATGGTGCCTCATCGCACGACAACATAGTCGACCGCAGGACAATATTTCTCCGTGTCATTCTGTCATTTAAAACCTATCTTTTCCTCCCGAAAAGGATACGGTAATAAATGACAGGGGGCAAGTAGAGAGAGTCTGAAACGATACGTTCTCTAACTCTTTCTCATACGATTTTTTCTCACAAAACGTTTACTGACTTAAGCATCGGAGGGTCGTTGGCTAGCCAACGACCAACCCCCGACATCGTTTTATCGCAGAATCGCACGACAGATTATTGCAGAATTGCACGACAGTAGTCATTAAGTCTACTATATGACTTTAATATCGCAAGGTCGAACGACATAAACGATCAGGTCTCTAACTTGATCATTTCTCCACAGGGGCATACGACACAAACTCACTGTACGATCTGGTCGTACGATCACAGAGTCTAAACGACTTTACCCCTAAGTTTCTTAACTTTCATACGCGTATTTTTATACTTGTTTTACGTTTTTGTCATCGTATTACAATGAGTGCCTCAGTCGCATGATTTCATATGTATCTTATGTTCGACTTTATAATCAAACGTGATTCGAATAAAGCATAAGCAAAAGATATATATTCAATAAATAAAACATCATATACATACTCAACCCCCGATAGGTCAAGTGGCAAAAACAACAAGGAAAGAAAAAATTCTAGACGACAGGAGGAACATTGGTCGTATCCCTGCTCGAAGTCCCGACCTGAGGGCCTCCATCTGCCACTCCTACCGCACGAATCTCCTGCAGTTCATACTGAGCATCGAAAAGTTGGACGGCCAGCTCATCGGCATGCACCATGGCCAACTTCTCCCTATCTAAAGACGCTCTCTCCCTCTCCAACGCTGCAGCTTCCCTCTCAAGAGCAGATGCCACCAGATCTTCAACTCTTGACGTCTCAGCATGTAACGCCAAGGAAGACTGGAATGTCTGTGAAAAATAAAAGGTGCATTCAAGAACATTCGACAAAGATTACAAATTACACAAGTCATGAAAGATTGACACTCACCGTGAACGCCAGACTGGCAACTCGAGAGCTCATCTCTCCGGCCGGAACTCCACGAAAACGCTCCCCGAAAGACGGGAGCAAATACTTCCCTAGATGAGGAAACGACGTCGTCCCGTCTAGGACATCATCCGCCATAAAGTCAGACGACAATGTAAAATTGACCGTCATAACTTCGGCCGACGATCCCTCGCCCCTGTCAGCAGATGTTGGGATCGACACTTTGGATACCGGCTTCGTCCCCGTCGCCGGAAGCGCAGAACTTGCTGGTGTCGCGTCCATCGCGCCAGGACGACTGGATGACGCCTTCGCCTTCTTAGGCAGAACAACTCCCGGTGAGTTATCAACCCTCGACGACGGTTCCCTCAGGACTGTCCCCCGGGATCTCTTTGCGCTCGACCCAGCTGTCGAAACATTTTCACCCCGAAGGGCACACATGACCTGCTTCCCTCTCGCCCGAGAAACTGATTTCCTCTCGGTCGGCACTGATCAGGAGATACATGAAGCGCCAGACAGGCAGAATCAACAAGATAAAATAGAGACTACGGTACGCTTACCAGTCGCCTCTTCCTGCACGTCCTCATCTCCTTCTTCTATCACGTCCTCGTCCTCGGCCGTCGATTGCCACGTCGCGAAAGATCGGTCGTCGACGCTAAGACTCAAGAACTTGTTAATCTTAGCCCGGGAATCCACATTCGGCTTCACTTCGTCGAACTGGATCCCTGAAGGCAACAAGAGGAGAATGATTAGTAGAAATCATAAAAATAGATAAAACTCATAAATAAACGAAGCATACCTGTCTTATTCCAGTCTGACCGCATCCAATCGCTGCTGGAATCCAATGACGCGGTAAGAACAAATACATACCTCGACTTCCACCCACGATCATTGACGCCAGTTCCCAAAACCAAGGCACGATCACCCCTGAACTTAGAATAAGGACTATAACGCCAGTTCTTATCCCTTTTAACTTGATACGCCGCCAAGAAATCATTCATGATCATAGGGGATTCCCATTTCGCGGACGCTCGCCCAATAACCAAAAGAACTCGCCAGAGTTGGGGCATCAGCTGCCCTGGCGACACATCGAAATCCTGCATGAATGACTTGGCTAAACCAGAAAACGGCCATTGAAACCCTATCTTAAAAGGATACTCGTACAAAACGAGATATCCCTCAGGGCAATCCTTAGAACGAACAATCCCCGGACACCGCAATTCTACATTTGCAGGAATTTTTGCTAAACTCCTAAAAGCATCTAAGTCTACATGATTCATGATAAGACTAGTAGGCTCCGTCGACATTGTGAATCAGAGGACAGAACAAGGTCTTATATAAACGCTCTCAACTGCGGGTTGAAGGTTTGCAACAATTCGAGTAAGAATGGAAAGGAATCAAGGCGAAATCTCTTCCCAAATAAACACTTCAAAAGTATAGCAAGAAAAGATCCGTCGTGATCTTTATTTATACAAACGATCGCATCAAGTCGAATCCCTGGATGATTTCCCCGCGTCCGTGTCCTTTCGTATATCCGCCCAGATCTTCGACACCTGTCCTCGACAGCTGGTAAGCATCATCGTGTGTCAGTATGACGTCACGACCTCGTTCCCTTTTCAACTTCTCGTTCAGTTAGAAACAAACCAGTCTAGCTCCAAGGCGATTGAGGTAATTTCTAACTCTTGTCTTATTTCCTACGCGTCTGATTGACAAAATTTAAAACTTAAATTTGACATTCAATTTTAAAATTTTGGGGGCAAACTGTTTGGGCAAAAAAATCACGTCGTACGACCAGAGCAGGTAAGACGCACGTTATAGTCCAAATCTTGTATTAAGATAAGGTCTCGACAGGAACCCAGAAAACATCCGTCGTCTCCCGTAAAAGGTAAGTCGTACGTCTACCATGACGCTCGACCATAGCATCGCCCGTCCCATACGACCATCGCGTAAGATCATTGCACCTTCGACCAAAGCTAACGTTAACCCTGACTGTTACGTTTGTTAAGTATTTAATGCAGGAGTCAAAGCCATTAATAGCAAGCATCCGTAACGGACGAAGAGCATTATGGATAATCACTCCGGCGACCGTTTCCAGCCGTTGTAGCCGTTGATCAAATCATTAATGGAGCTAATTAATGATGCGAAGACTATAAAAGACAAGCTAAAGCCTCTTTTCAAAGGACACCAGTTAACATCCAATGTACATCAGCGAACATCACCAAACAGCAGAGAAAATCATCCAAACTCATAGCAAAGAACATTCAAACTCTGGAGATCAAGTACTGAAAGCCAAAACCCTACCGCGAACTCAAGAACACTCGAAGGAAAGCTCAAGTATCGCTCTCGACGCACGACAAACCGCCCTCGACCAGAAGTTCACACTTTGTATTCACACACGACAAACACCTGTTTTTACATTCAAACACTTGTACTTTACATTTCGAAGCTTTTCCTTTATTTGTATTGTAATCATCGTACGACCGACACCAGTACCAAGGACGTCGCCCCTGATTGACGACCATAGTACAACGACGACACCCACTGTCGTCCGCAGGTTTTTTCCTCGTTTGAGGTTTTTCCTGCATCATCAAATCCCTTGTTTCGTTTATTTTTTCCCTCGTCGCACGTCTCGTCGAAAGATCCTTTCTTTAGTTGATTAAGTCCACATCGACCTTAATTTGTCCCTTTGGTGCGATTTTTGGCATTAACAGTGACCGATTTTTGGCCGGAGATGGTGAACGTTTTAGCCGGAGAAGGAGATCGACGTGAAGGCGTGTGGGTTTATATATATATATATATATATATATATATATATATATATTAATAAAAAGAAATAAAAGAAAAGACAGAAATGTCCCTGCCACTAACAGAAAAAATTAACAGTGTTTACCCATGAGGGACCACTTTCAGAGCAAAATGAGAATCACGAGGACGTTTCTAGATTTATCAAAGTGTAGGTCCCACTCTCAAAGAAATCAGTAAACCACAGGGAACAAAATTAGAGTTTACTCAAGAAATTAAAAAGTACTCCATCATGAAAAAGAAGCTGTTCATCTTTCAAAAATAGGAAATCCATCCGGCCCATCAAAAGGCCCAAAACCTAATGGCCCTACAAGGCTATAATAATGCATTAGAATTCGTAGTTATAGCCTTATAGGTTTATAACACAAATAAGGGTGGCCCAGAATTGGTTTTAAATTGGACCGGTCCTGCCTAAATCGACCCATTCTAAACCGGGATCGGTCGGTTCCAGCCCCAACCAAAAACCTTGGGCTGAGTCGGCCCATTTAAGCCAATCTCTAACACAAAATATGATACAAATTTCATTGCAATAATATATTAATATATAATGTTCGCTCTAAAGGGTAATAATGTAATTTACACATTTTCTCTATCCCCATGCAATCTATTATATTGTATAATAATGTAAAGATGACCCATATTCTGCCTTGTATTCTTTTTCTTTCAACATACAAGAAGGGCTGAGACTAATTACCATCGGAGACAAATCTACTAAGAAAACTAGAAACTGAGATTAGAGAATTAGTTATTCCACATGACACCCCGGGTTAGGTTCCGGTGAGAAGTTGAGGTTAACGTGAGAAACGTGATAAGTGGTTATCAACCGTTGGATGAAAAGTGGACCAGATCACTTCTCTTCTGAACCGTAATTCATTGGAGGACATTTGATTAAAAGTGATCAATGTTTTAGATCCACGTTCACCTCAATTTCTCACACGATCCCTCGTCATGACACCCTTAATAATAGTTGGAGCAATGAATTTAATATTAAAATTGGAAAATAAACATTTTATATGAGAGTGAACGTCTACTTTCGGCAAGTATAAAATATAAATGTGAACACTTATTTTGGGACAGGTGAAAATAAACCGAAGACAACAACAATGGAGTATGCGGGCATCTCCAATGGGTCACACTATATTTTACACCAAATTTCAAAAGTAGTGTAAATTTTATTGTTAATAGTAAATTTTCTCCAATAGATAACACTAATTTTTTAAGTGGTGTCAAAAGTAGTGTAAGTAAATAGTGTTACACAAAATATAATATAATACTATTCATTACATTAAATTAATTGTAGAAAATAGAAACCCAATTGAAGACATGAATAGTATAATTTACACTAAATTTAGTGTTTATTATAAGATTTAGTGACCATCGAATATGGTATGAAGATAAGGTTAACATAAGTTGTAGATGGGGACCATTGGCCGCAACCTTACCTTTTATGACACGTCATTCTTTGTCACTTGTGGGGGCAATCTTTGACCGTTGTGTGTGAAAGGATGATCCGCCTTTTTTGTTAGTTTCAAAAGATGACATTTATGGCTTATCAGGCTATCATACAATATGAGGTCACACAATGATACCAAAAACCACCATGGAACATGGTGTCGATGTGGCCGCCAACTCATCACGTTAGTCTTCGATTTTTAATCGGGACTAATTCTATCACTGGTTTTACCCGAAAGAATGAAATGTTCCAAGCCCATTAATACTTTGGTAACCAACTTTTTGTAAGCGTTGATAAGGAAACCTTTAGAGAATGTTTTCAAAAAATGTTACGAAAGACAACATGTTTAGAGAAGCTTTTTCATTTCCTTTGTAAGTCACAGATTCAAGCTCAAAACAATCAAAAACTATGTAAAGATGTAGAGAGAGAAAGTGTGTGTAGAGAGAGAATATGTCATTGATCTCACAAATCAAAGTATTTATAGCAGTCAATGACATGCCATTGACTTTACAAAATTTTAGCAAAATTACATAAAAGATCCTCTATTTTGTTACATCAAGTTCAATAACCTAACTTGTTAATCATTTTTGCATACATAAAAACAATATTATTTTTTATATTAATTAAATAAAATCATAGCATCCACGATGGGAGGTTCTTATTCCCACGTGTATCTCCATAAACCGGTCCTTCAAAAAGAATTACCATTGGGAATGGGCTGACATGGCAAACCGCTCCATTTGCATGGAGCGGTCCATGCCATCAAAAGGTTGCCTCATTTTTTTTAATGGTAAATAATTGAAAAAATAGTGGGGCCACATTAAATGCATTGTAAATGCTTATAATAATCAATGTTCTAAAAAACTCGCCGCACAGCCGTCATGGCACCAAGGCTTGTGTCTCACGCCACGTTAAGCCCGTGGCACGCCATGGCCTAATGCGCAGTTTTCGTAATGCAATATTTGATTTTTCTTTACGTTTTTAATGTCTTATTTTCAAGTTTTTTAATATATAACCTAATTTAACTTTCTTATTACTATTGACTTATTTCGTAACACTACAAAATATATGTTTTTATATATAATTTCATATATGAATCAGAAATTTGACGTCATAAGTCACGCCTAGAAAACGCCATAGCTTCGCCATGGCTCCTAAGGCTTGAGGCTTGGCATCGCCGCCACGCCACGCCTCACGCCGTTTAGAACTTTGATAACAATTTAATTCTTTTTTATTTATCAAGTATTATTTGTTAAATTTATTTAATAAAATATAGTCAAATTTAATTAGTTATTATTTTTATTTTATAAAAAACACATTTTATATTTATCATTATTGATTTTATTTTATTTTATTTTGATTTTTATTATTGTAATTTTTATATATAATAACTGAATTTTAACTATTTATAATTTTTAATTACTATTATTGGTATTATAATAAGTAGCTTTTAACTATTTATAATTTTTTATTATATAAACTATGAACCGATCCATGATTGAGAGTGAAAGGTTAATAAAATGTATAGGAGAAAGAAAACTGATGTGGCAATGAAAAAAAGATGATGTGGCTAAACCATGAACCTCTGAAGAGGTACATGATTGTGGATGCTCTAAGTATTTACCAAACTAGATTGTACTTTCATCAATCGGTGAAATTCTGATTTTGTTATAAAATGGATCCACATGTCCTAAAAAATATCAATAAAACCTCTATGCATTTCACCAAATTTGATATATTTTGCCAAAACTAAAGATTTTTGTCAAAATACCAATAATTTTGTTTACATTTTATGACATGATTATCCTAATTTTTTTTTACTTTTTATAACATGTGTGACTCATTTATATGAACCATTTTATCATTATTTACTTATTTTTTAATGACATGTGTGACTCACCAGAAATTCAATCAATTGACCAATTTGTTTAACAAAAGTACCATCTATTTTAATAAATACATAAAATATAGTTATTTTGTTGATTTGTCTATGTAATTTTGGTTATGGTTTCTAATTTATTTTTGTTTAACATAGAGATAATTATTAGGCCACCCGTACCGGTAGCGTGTACGGGAGCGGGTTCGTCCAAGGTGGCAAGTGGGTAGCCATCGGGTAGTATTGGGTTGCGGTACTCTTCTAGCGGGCTTCACATCGGGTAGGAGGTGCGGGTTCGTGAACCCGGGGAACCCGAGCCCTCACAACGCTTGGGTTTATTTTTTTAATGTTTTTAGAGGGTATCGGGTAGTATTGGGTTCATTGGGTACGTATACTCCACTTTTGGGTAAGGAGGGTAGGAAATAGAAAAACTGATGTGGCGCTGAGGTGACATTCGGGTTCAGTGGATTCATTGGGTACGGGTACTCATGGTCTAAGGCCATCGGTAGCGGCAGCAGGCTTGGGAGCGGGTTCCACCAGGGCTTGGGCGGGTACCGCTACAGGGGGGCGGGTTTCGTCAGCGGGCTTGGGCAGCGGGTTTGGGAACCCGTTGAACCCGAGTCTTGTGTGTGTGAGAGGAGGGTGAGGGTGGGGGGTTGGGGGTAGCGGGTATATAGTGTATTGGTACTCCACTTCAGGGTAAGGAGAGGGTAAGAAGAAAAGCTGATGTGGTGCTGAGGTGGTAAAAGGGTTTGAGGGTATGAGTACGGATGGCCTTAGGAAGGATGAGGTGGAGTTGGTCGCGTGACGTGGCCTACCTACGCCTTTGAATTATAGTCCCACTTGGACACATTGCAAAAAACAAACAATGTGGTTGAAGCTCGCCACCTAAAAACCCTCTCCTAAATAAAATATTATTTTATGTTAACACATATTTTTGATAAAATGAATTTAATTATCAACTGAATACCTATTAAAATGTAAAACTAGCATTTTGTAATAAATATGATTATATCATGATAACAAGATATATATAAGTAGTAATGTGTAAAAAGTCATATAATTCTATCAAACCCGACTAATTCAGTTAAAACTGATCGACTATAATTAAATTGGATCAAAAAAATGTAATCAGATTGTTGGTTCTTCAATGATAATTGAGAATCCTATAAGACCTAATCAATCTAATCCAAGTAGTATCCAATTACCCGATCAATTGCCATTCAACTACTATCTAATCAAGAATGCCCAAGGAATTCCAAGAATTCTTGTTATACATTTGTTCCAACCCTTAATCCTCTTTTCGAGATTCATCGATATTGAATCAATCGAACACACTTCTAACACCTGTTCCACTTTTGGAAGACCTTGCGTTATATCACCAGATCTTGATTTTTCATATATAAATGTAACTAATGTATCTCCTTCGTAAAGGATTTCCCCATAATGTCCATGAACAGTTGCTCCTGGAGTAGCCAAATAAGGCTTAGCTGACCGTATTACCACAGAGTCAACTTGAACAATTAGAACTTTACCCGATTTTAAATGGGGTCCTTTTTTGGCTATACATACATTTTCACAAATAAACTGCCCAAGACTAACGATTGTAGATGTCTCTTCACAAAAATTGGAATGCAGAAAAATACCAATTCAAATTGAATGCATTCAAAATGATGTTACTGCAGGAATAGGGATTATAAATTTTACCATTTTCATCCAGTAAATAATATTTAAGTATTTGAAAATTTTGTTTTAAATTGTCAAGTTGCAAATAGTTAGTTACCAAGATCTGATTATGGGTTATTAAATGGGAAAATAAATCAAAATTATAAATTGGAAGGCCTGTTCCTAATATATATATATATATATATATATAGCCATATGTTTATTTGAGAAATTCTAAATGTATGAGAAATTGAGAAGTAATGTTAGCCATTTATTCGGTCAAAATCGGCTTTAATTGGTCAAAAATTGCGGCTGTTTCAAAAATAGAAGGACAGTTTCATAACTTTTACAAATACACGGGACGAGTTCATATATGAACCTGTGTGATTCACATATGAACTATTTGTTCACATGTGAACCCATCTAATTCATATATGAACTTTTTTTTAACTAATTCATATATGAACCTTTGTGTTTCATATATGAAACTAATTAACTGTAAGTTCAGATATGAATTAGTTGAACCAATTAACTAATTCATATATGAGTCTTTGTGATTCGTATATGAACTTTTTTTAACTAATTCTCATTTGAACTAACTAACTTATTCATATATGAATCACAAAGGTTCGTATATGAATGTATAGTTGATATATAAATCACACAGATTCATATATGAACTCGTCCCGCGTATTTTATGAAACTACCCCTGTATCTTATGCAGACCAAGCGATGAATTATCCGCTGCTTCTCGGTCAAAGTCGTAAATGTTGACCGAATGAATGACTAAGATTACTTCTCTATTTCTCATACATCTATCATTTCTCAAATGAACCTCTCCCTATATATATATATATATATATATAGGTGAAGGATCGTGTAAGAAGTGGATATGAACCGTTGATCACTTTTAATCAAACGTCTTTCCATGAATTGCAGCTTATAAGGGACTTGATCTTGTTAGTCTCGTTGTATCTCATCCTAATGTGTGTCCATTTCTCATCCAATGATTGATAATCACTTCTCACGTTTCTCACGTTAACCTCCACTTCCCACCAAAACCCAACTCTCTATATATAGGGTTAGGCTCCGTAGAGAAGATAAGAAGGGATCTTCACATTTGGATTCACATTAGGATGAGATGTACCGAGATGAGGTGCACTTTTGCGATTAAAAGTGATAAATGATTCAGATCCTTTCTTACCTTCTCACACGATCCTTCACACACACATGTATATATATATATATATATATATATATATATATATATATATATATATATATAAAGAGAGAGAGAGAGAGAGAGAAAAGAGTTGGATTTTGGTGAGAAGATAAGTTTTGGTGAAAAGCATAAAAAGACCTGAACCTTTAAATCAGTCCTAATTGAAGATCAATGCTAAGATCATCTCCAATCCAACACTAAAAATACAAAAATGGAGGTGTACTTATCTTCAACCCAATACTAAAACACTAAAAAGAATGGAGGTCCATAAATGTGACTTATATATTTGAAGCCAATAAAGTATGTCTCAAAAATTAAATAACAATATTATATTCAACTTTTATAATTATATATAGATCATAGTTTAATACATTAAGTTGTAATATCATTTTATTATTATAATATTAAAGATTTTTTTAGTGTCGGGTGAAGTATTTTTTTTTTGTATTCAAGAGTTCCACCATTTTTAGTATTTTTAATAATCTGTTTTTTAGCGGTTGGGTTGGAGATGCCCTAATGAGATGCACCAGATAAATTACCGTGATAAATGCAATTAATGAGTGAGGGTAAGATTAAAGATTAAGGGTCCAGATCATTTGTTACGTTTCTCACCTCAACTTTTTTTTCCAAATAATTTTTCGTCCATATATAGTAGTATTTTACGATATTGGATTTCATTGATATTAGTATGCAATGCTTTCTAAGAAGTTGTAAAGAAAAAAGGTATAAATAAAGGATTCAAATGGTGGATTAATTGATTTTAAACTGGAAAAAAGTATTTGATGGATTTAATCCATTCAAATAGATGACTAATAGTAATATTCAATGGATGAAATTGAAGTGATCCAATTATCATTGGTTTAGATTGGACTAGTTATCCAATATTAACTAGATTGGGCCAGATCAAATGACAAAATAAACAGTTTAACGGATGATTGGGTGCACCTAAAATCGATTCAATTTCAGCCCATAAATACCTTTAGAAAAAAGTCTATTATACAGAGCATTTCGTAGTCCTAATAACTTTTTAGGAGTCTTTTATCAAACTCTTATCGGATAAACGCTTATTGAGAGTCACTTACCTTTTCGGGAGAGCATGTGATACAGGGAGAATTCGAAGAATTCGAGAGGTAAATAAGGGTTTTGTAAATAATAATAAACGAACTCGAAAAGGTAAACGAGCACAAAAGAGACTCGAAATTTGGCATCTGAAAAAGAGCAAACATAAAGCACCAGATAAAGAGGAAGTAGCGGCAAAAGATCAAGAGTCAGATCGAGCAACGAAGAGGAAAGCAGAAACGCAAGGCAACCGTCGGCGCCAGCTGAGTCGCGCCAGCTACTGTTTGCTGGATGGCGCCCATACCCACGCTAGATAACTAGACCCACAATCCAAAACCAATTCCACCGTCCACATTACCATGCATGAAAGAATCCATAATGCATTCAAGTCCTTATGCCTCGTTATTCCTTAAAGTTGACTCTTATTAATTCTTTATGTAATCTTAACGTGAATCGTTAGAACCAACCGAACGAATTGGGTGAAATGAACCGTTGTGTTAAACCTTGGGGCTTAGATTGCATGCAATGTCGTGGCTCGATCTTCACCGGAGAAGGAAGAGTGCAGCTTATCGTTTCGGACGTCGGACATCAGCAAGGGCACGAGTCGCGACTATGCCCGGCGACTTTGCCCGGGGCATAGTCGCTATGGCATTCTCGCGGTGGGGCGTTTTGGACTGAAATCGAGCAGAAGCTGGTACGTCGAGGGCGACAATGCCCGGCGACATTGCCATGGGCATAGTCGCCGGGGCAATGTCGCGGATGGGGACATAACCGATGTACTTGGTTCGATTTTTAGGGAAAATATCATTCACTTCTCACTTTCTTCCTCTAGCCGAGACTCTTTCCCTCTTAGACGATTTTTCTGCTCCTCCTCTCTTCCTCCTCCACATTTATTACTAGGGTTTTGTTGTTGGTATTGGTGGTTGCAACATCATTGATATCACCATTATTGTTGAAGGTTATCTCCTATCTCCAAGATCTTGGGAAGAAAAGCTAGTTGGAAATTTTAGGGTTTCCCTACTTAGAAACTCTAACTCGTAACACCTCAAGTAAGTTTATTTTTGGCTTGACTCCCCATATCTCTTTGTAAGATTGTCTTATTGAGAAATCCTACCTCTTGAATTTAGGGTTTTCAACTTCAAGGTCCAAGTAATCTCCATTTCTAAGGTTTTCTTGAAAGAACCCTTAGGTGAGTGTTTAAATCCCTATAACTCATATATTTTGTGTTTAAATGCTACTTGGAATCCACGTATCATGATTTAGGTTTTAAACTTGAAAATCTAGGGTTGTCCCTAGAGATTTGCTAATTGAAGTAAAAATGCATATTAATTCATAATGGTGAATATTTGTACTTCTTATAGGTCACAAATGATCATAGGTGTACATAAACATATATATGTATACTACTTGACTCTTGCATTATTTTAGGCATATATATATGTAAATATATATATATATACCTAAATATATATATGTAGGTTTATATACATGTATAGATACATCTCTAAATGTTTGTGGCTTGCGATGTACTTGTATTTGGTATCTTTTAAAGTAGAGGAACGGAGATGGGATTTACACACCTTGTATGACTCATGGAAGCTCGTTATGTCATCATGTAGAATCATTTGACATGCTAACTCATGTAATTTCTCTAATATGCATTAATGGTGTGACTTGGGGTTTGGAATAGTCTATTTCCTTGTGCACGAGGATTTAGACCTTTATGGGCTACTTGGTCATTTGATTGTTGGCCGTATTGGATCACTAGCGAGTAGGCAATGGGAGACGTTGGGGTCCTTGAGGTGTAACTCGTCTAGTTCGGATATGCAATGTGGTCCCATAAGTCCTTGAGGTGTAACTCGACGGAGTAGGCACTAAAGGCATGGTACGAGATGGTTTGAGGTTGTGATGTCTTTATGGCATGAGAACTAGGACCGGGACTTGAGATGCTATCCGATAACATCGTGGGTGACTCCATTCCCATGTTCTTGTCACCCCGATGGTAACGGGTCTCCCCCGTAGTTTTGTTGTTAAAGAAATGTTTCTCGGTTATATAATCATGTTCAGGTGGGAACGCTTAACGAGTTGATTTGTGGTAATTTGAGACCACACGGAGCCGGTAACATTATTTATGTTTCTTTGTCACAAATATATAAATGTACATTTCACGAAATCTCACTAGACTTTTGTCTAACACTTGATGTTACATGTTTGTGGATTACAGGTTCCACCTAGCGACGTCTAGATCGTCGTGTTGCCGACTGTTGGTGCAAGTGTACCACATCTCTATATATTTATATATATTTATTTTGATGATTACAAACACAACGCATTATTGTTTATCTAACAATTTAATCCAAGTGTGCAGTTGTTGAAGAACACGAAGATTTTATCTGAAGAGTTCAAGACGGAAGTGTTTACGTCGTCATTATTGTTTATAACTAATAATGATAAACACCCTAAAATAATATACCACTTGGATATTTCTAAAAACCCAACAATTAATTTTAATATTGTTTTGAGAAGATCCAGCAAGTTTTGGTTGCGTCCTGGAAAGTTTTCATTCCTGACGCCGGTATACCGTGGAGAATACCCGGTATACCGCGGGTACACTTTTGCCGGTATACCGCGGCTGTTCAGCCGGTATACCGCGGCAGTCCGTGTGCAATTCCTATTGGTTGAAGTTTGCTTTTCCTGACGGCGGTATACCGCGAGACCCAGCCGGTATACCGCGGGTACTTTTTCCTGCCAACTTTGCATGTAGCCGTTTGGTGTGTCAGCGCACTTTTCTGACGGCGGTATACCGCATGCTTTTGGCGGTATACCGCGGCTGCACAATGCCGTTGGAGCTTCATGATATATATATAATGCATGCTGGTGATGAAGGCTCTTAGACCTTAGAATACAAGAACAGTAACAACAAGCTGCTACCACCTCTCAGCTCTCTCAACTATTTATAATATATATTTTATAAAATATTTTTTATAAAATATCCAAGTGTGAGATATTATACAAGAGTGATTACCCATTGTGAGTTATACTCCTCTTGTAAGTTTTTTTAATAACGGGTGTGTGATCCTGTTTATCTCATAGCAGAGGCTTGAGAAACTATTACAATACCTTTGTACTTGGTTTGTATTTCTACCGTAAAGAATACATTTATTGGATCGTGTCGAGAAGTGTCTCGGCTGCTGGTTTATCACAGTTGGTGGTAAATCAGTAAATCTCTGTGTCAAGTATCTCTATCCCTTATCTCTTTATTTATTCCGCTGTGCTATATTATATTTATTTATATAAACTGCTTTGCATTTATATTTTTTTATATAATCTCTGTGTATTTAAATTATATCTGTTTATATAATTGTTGTATACTTATTTATTTATACTCTGCTTTATTTATTCTGTATTTATTTGTAAAAAGAATTTTTGAAAGTAAAAGTTTTAAAATACAACCTTACCCCCCCCTTAGGTTGTCCAACATTTGGTATCAGAGCGGGGCTTTCAAAAATTTTCTGTTTAAATTTTTAAAAGTTATATCTTTTATATAATGGCTCAACAAACTGTTTTGTTTTCAAAACCTCCTATTATAGATACTGAAAAGTTTGGCATTTGGGCCGAGCTATTTGAATGTCACGTTCGTGGCAAAAGTCAAAAAATTTGGGATATTATAGAAAATGGGAATTTTAGACCAACCAAAGTTGAAAATGATCTTATTGTTGATAAACCCATAAAAGATTGGACTCCCACTGAAGAATCTCATTATTGTTTAAATTTTGAAGCTAAAAATATATTATATGCTGCTTTAACTTCCGATGAAATAGAAAGAGTTTATACTTATAAAACTGCTAATCAAATCTGGCAAAGCTTGAGCGACACTCATCGTGGAAATACTCAAGTTAAAAGCTCTAAAATAAATATTCTTGTTCATGATTATGAATTATTTGAAATGTCAAAAGATGAGTCAATCGACTCAATGTTTAAACGTTTTAACCTCATTATGACTACCTTGAAGGGATTAGGTCGTACTTATCCTAATGAGGATTATGTAAGGAAAATTCTTCGAGCACTTCCTTCGGAGTGGATGGCAAAAATCACATCCTTGGAAGACTCCCGAGATCTCGCAACTATGAAGCTCGATGATCTCATCAGCAATCTTAAAGTGCACGAAATTGCACTAAGAAGAAATCAAGTCCGGGAGCAAGTCAAAAAGAAATCCATAGCTTTAAAAGTCATTGCCTCAAAAGAAGAGGAAAAGGAAGAGGAGGAAGAAGCTAGCTCATCCGATGACGAACCCGAAAATCTTGACGATTTAGTCAAGTTGGTAAGAAAACTTTCTAAACTTTTATCTAACAGAAAGTTTGCCAAAAATGATAGGTTTCAAGAAAATGGAGACTACCGTCGTGGTGGTAAAAACCAAAGTCGCAACGTCCATAAAAGTGAAGACAAATATGACGAATCTAGCGACGATGAAAAAGCCAATAAAAAGAAAGGCTTTTGCTATGTGTGTGGCGACAAGGATCACTATGCGAGTGTTTGTCCGAAACGAGCAAAACAAATCAACACACCAAAAGCTTTAATTGGAGGCGCGTTGAGCGCAAGCATAAATGAGGCCAAAAATTTTTGTTTCATGGCCGACCATGACAATGAGGTATCTTCATCATATTCTCCTAAAAATAATTGTGATAGTAATTATAGTGATAATTATTATAGTGACGATGAAAATAATCTTGACGAATTATATAAATCATTTCATGATATGGCCGCTCTCGCAAATAAATATAAAGATGAAATTTCTAATTTAAAAGAAACCGTATCTGTATATAAAAAGGAAATAGATGACGGTAAACAAAAGTCTGCTCATTATTTAGATGTTATCACTAAATTAGAAAATAAATTAAGTGAAAAAGATATTTGCAAATCTTGTGATATTTTAAAAAATAAAATTGCATGCTTAAATAAAAAGACACATGAAAATGTTGTATGTACAAAATGCGAGATTCTTGAAAATGAAATTGCATGTTTAAATGCTAAATGTAAATCGCATGAGAAAAATGACTTATTAGCAAATGCTTTTAATAGTAGCAATGATAAAGTGCTTAAAATGCTAAATATGCCTAATCGTATAAATTGTCGTAAAGGCATTGGTTCCGATACATGTGTTGATAAATGTTCGTGTAAACCCATTAAAAGATTTTTTGCATCTCCTAAAGTTGAAACGAGAAAACCCTATGTGCAAAAACCCCCATATATGTCAAAAATGAAAAATGTGAATTATGGGAGGAAACCGTATGCTCGTATGTATAACGATAATTTTTCTAGATCTAATGCGAATATAAATGCTTCATTTTATGTGTATGATAAATACAATCGTAAAATTAAAATGGTTAGAAAATGGATTCCGAAAGGAATGTTTAATGTTGATAATCCGGGTGGAATGCGTTTATGGTTTTAAACCATTTTTATGGTTTTGTATGTTTGTCGTGTTTGTTTTATGTCGACAACATATTTTTTTTTGCAGTTTATGTTTTTATACTAACTGTTAAAAAGACCCATAAGAAAAGGGTACCACGAAATATTTTCTTTGCCTTTTGTAGGTGTTTCCTGGCGAGGATATAATACGTGGTTTCCTGGCGAGGATATAATACGTGGTTACCTGCCGAGGTTATAATACGTGATTACCTGCCGAGGTTATAATACGTGGTTACCTGCCGAGGTTATAATACGTGGTTACCTGCCGAGGTTATAATACGTGATTACCTGCCGAGGTTATAATACGTGATTACCTGCCGAGGTTATAATACGTGGTTACCTGCCGAGGTTATAATACGTGGTTACCTGACGAGGTCATAATACGTGGTTTTTTTTATCACATATATTTAACCGTATATTGAAGCCTTAAGATCCGTTTTGGTGCAAGTGTTTCGTATTGGTTTGTATATCTTTGTCTCTATTGCTTTCTGCATTTTATTTTTATCCCTCAAATTTTATAAAATCAAATTGATATCGTTATTAATTTGAGGGGGAGCGTTTTATTATATTTACCCATGAGTTTATGCTACCTCAAGTATATGCATATTTTGAGGGGGAGCATCTCTCGAGGGGGAGCATACCGTCTTTCTTGACCCTTTTTTGTTTCGACAAACGGGGGAGAGAAACCGCACATGCTCTTGCTTAGCGGTTGTGTTTGTCATCATCAAAAAGGGGGAGATTGTTGGTGCAAGTGTACCACATCTCTATATATTTATATATATTTATTTTGATGATTACAAACACAACGCATTATTGTTTATCTAACAATTTAATCCAAGTGTGCAGTTGTTGAAGAACACGAAGATTTTATCTGAAGAGTTCAAGACGGAAGTGTTTACGTCGTCATTATTGTTTATAACTAATAATGATAAACACCCTAAAATAATATACCACTTGGATATTTCTAAAAACCCAACAATTAATTTTAATATTGTTTTGAGAAGATCCAGCAAGTTTTGGTTGCGTCCTGGAAAGTTTTCATTCCTGACGCCGGTATACCGTGGAGAATACCCGGTATACCGCGGGTACACTTTTGCCGGTATACCGCGGCAGTCCGTGTGCAATTCCTATTGGTTGAAGTTTGCTTTTCCTGACGGCGGTATACCGCGAGACCCAGCCGGTATACCGCGGGTACTTTTTCCTGCCAACTTTGCATGTAGCCGTTTGGTGTGTCAGCGCACTTTTCTGACGGCGGTATACCGCATGCTTTTGGCGGTATACCGCGGCTGCACAATGCCGTTGGAGCTTCATGATATATATATAATGCATGCTGGTGATGAAGGCTCTTAGACCTTAGAATACAAGAACAGTAACAACAAGCTGCTACCACCTCTCAGCTCTCTCAACTATTTATAATATATATTTTATAAAATATTTTTTATAAAATATCCAAGTGTGAGATATTATACAAGAGTGATTACCCATTGTGAGTTATACTCCTCTTGTAAGTTTTTTTAATAACGGGTGTGTGATCCTGTTTATCTCATAGCAGAGGCTTGAGAAACTATTACAATACCTTTGTACTTGGTTTGTATTTCTACCGTAAAGAATACATTTATTGGATCGTGTCGAGAAGTGTCTCGGCTGCTGGTTTATCACAGTTGGTGGTAAATCAGTAAATCTCTGTGTCAAGTATCTCTATCCCTTATCTCTTTATTTATTCCGCTGTGCTATATTATATTTATTTATATAAACTGCTTTGCATTTATATTTTTTTATATAATCTCTGTGTATTTAAATTATATCTGTTTATATAATTGTTGTATACTTATTTATTTATACTCTGCTTTATTTATTCTGTATTTATTTGTAAAAAGAATTTTTGAAAGTAAAAGTTTTAAAATACAACCTTACCCCCCCCTTAGGTTGTCCAACACCGACCATCTTAGAAGCTTGGGAAGGTCGGGCTTTTGGGATCGAGATGAGAGACTTTTTGGAGATATAGTGACACCCAGATTAATCTAGTTGGCTTTAATTCTAGATTATTAGGTTGTTATGTATTATGTCTCAAAACTCTTGTGTTTAAGTAGTGTCTAAACTACCCATTGCATTTAAGGGTTATAGTTGAATTATATTTTGAGGTTTAAGTTTTATCCATTTTCCGGAAATTCCCTATATTTATTTTTTAAATTTTCAGGGTGTTACAAGTTGGTATCAGAGCCCTAGTTTAAGTGAACTAGGTATGCTAGTTTGATGCCTAGACTTAAGCTGAGACTTTTATGTGATGAACATGTGAGGAAATCGGGTAGAAGCACTAAGATGGGACGTTTCAGAGTCAACGGAAATTACGTCATTGTGAATCATGAGGGTGGTAATGAGAATTCTTATGTGTAGTATGTTCATAATTTCAATTAGCTACTGCTATTATGAATATATTGTTACGTAAGTGTGCTTTAAATTGCGATTATGATAATTGGTGATTGTAGTAGTACGTTTCAAACCGTTAATCTTTCAAATAATTAACAGGTATGATCTTTGTTATGTGTTTGCTTGAGTTTCTCTTCTGTGATGATCGATGGAGTAAATAGTGGATTCTTAGCGAATGATCGAAATAATTAATGTTGGTAGATTGTCACTAGAGTGACAGTTATGAATGGCGATTACATTAAGCTGACCATTTTGGTTCAGATATTGGTTAAGTTTGAACCATAGGTTTGTTAATTCATCATTATTTTAGGAAAGAGATTGTAAGATTGATCGAGTTAGCTGCCGATTAGCGTCTTAAGAAATTTGAACATTCGGATGTTAGTGGTGTGGCTAGTGAACTAGGCAAACTTGGTTATGAAACTTCGGGTCTCGGTCAAATGAATGCACAATATTTATCTCTTAATATATATATATATATATATATATATATGTATATATATAACTCGTATAAGTTATTTCACTTTGTCAAATTACTTGTACACAACGTGCGGCTAAAATTGGGAAAATTTTGACATCATTCGGTGGTATGTATGTCCCTTGAGTTGGACGAACGAGTTTCGTTGCACGTTACTCTAATGCATGGATTGGTTTACATGTGTGGCATGAATAAATATATATGTTTGGACTAGCATGGTCCATTTGAGTTAGTTGGTGGTATGCGTTTTCTTTTGTTATCATTGATGTTTTAGGCAATGTAAATGTATTTTTACCGTTCGACTCTTTGTGCATGTCATTTTCGGCCACCTGACACGACTACCTAATAAGTGGTAGTAAATTTTTAAATTCATGTAAAATAATTATGAATATTTCATGTTCAGTAAATCTTTTAAAACTGCAGATTGACATGATTGTTAGGTCCTGTACTCGAAAAACCATGAAATCATTAGAAGCCTAGATTTAAAACTTTTTTTTAAAGTATGATATTTGAGAACTAGAAGAGTCCTTGAGAATTGAGACTGTCGGAAGATTAACTTGTGTCGAGTTTCGAAATTCAGGATTCCATCTTGATAGTTCGGTGCGCGCTTGGATTTTTGAAGTATCCGGTTTACCTGTTTTCTCGACTAGTTTAGTGACTCTATGTGATCATAGAAAATCATGGGGGTAATGTTTTAGAGTGTTGTAGCTATGGAATTTGAGTTCCCACATCAAGTATCAACCTTAAGTTGATATGAGAAATCGACGCGGTGCTTACTCATTTTGTGATATATAGGTCGCGGCTTTTGGATTTTGGAGTCATGAGCCGTTGGAGTACTTGGGGGTACTTCCGTTGAGTCCGTTGAAGTGATTAAAATATATGTGGTAACTCTAAGGAATTAGACGTTGGTGAATTGGTATCGATGGTTAAGATTTAGGGCCTTGTAATGAACGATGTTTGGTGGAAATATGATATTTATATAATTGATGAGTTGGGGATGATCAACTTTCTCAGGGGTCTATTGGTACGTTATGGGAGGGAACATGACCAATTACTAGAATGGTTAAGTAAAGAAAGATATGGTTGGGCATACCTACTGTCATTTTCTCGTGGAAATTGTTTGTTCAAGTAGTAGAATATCCAATATGTCGAGGTTCATTGGAATACCCAAAGTATATCTTAAGTGGAACTTATCCTATTCAAGTGATTATAGTAGAGGAAGCTATGTGCTGGTACACTGGTGGTAATGGCCAATGAGTGATCGGTTCAAGATTTCTTGTGAGAGTTCCTTAGCGGTAGGGTAAAGTCATCAATGTAAAGAGTACCCTGCACTAAAATGAATAGGGTCGTTTATGGTCGGGTTGATTTGTGCAAGGACCATCGTAGTTTCGAGGACAAGGGAGAGTATCGGACAATACAATAGAGGTTAAGTAGAAGCCTTTAAGAGTGAATTCATTTATGGGAATCAATGAGAATTGAGCAATCGAGGTCAATAAGGTCGTAAACCTTATTGAGGTAGTATGAGTCTCCTCAGGATGGGAGACCATCGAGATCTTGTGTTTGAAAGATGCTTCGTTCAAATTTCATTCGAGATATTAGGGTAGCATATCGAGGTGAAGTTTAGAAGCGAGTTCCAGCAAAATCGATGTGGAAGTTGGATATAAATTGTCAAGTTCTAGTTAGAGTTTGAACTAGATTAAGGCCTTAAAGACACTCTCATGGAAGAGAGTAAGTTTTTGTAAAGGTGTCGTATTTTGAGGCCTTTATCGCTAAATCGTTATTCTCTTTACGTCAAAGGCAAGATTTCGAGGACGAAATCCTTTTCAATGAGGGGAGGATTGTAACACCCCGGATTTCCCATGTAAGTGAAACCCTAATTGTTCCTTAAAGTTGACTCTTATTAATTCTTTATGTAATCTTAACGTGAATCGTTAGAACCAACCGAACGAATTGGGTGAAATGAACCGTTGTGTTAAACCTTGGGGCTTAGATTGCATGCAATGTCGTGGCTCGATCTTCACCGGAGAAGGAAGAGTGCAACTTATCGTTTCGGACGTCGGACATCAGCAAGGACACGAGTCGCGACTATGCCCGACGACTTTGCCCGGGGCATAGTCGCTATGGCATTCTCGCGGTGGGGCGTTTTGGACTGAAATCGAGCAGAAGCTGGTACGTCGAGGGCGACAATGCCCAGGGACATTGCCATGGGCATAGTCGTCGGGGCAATGTCGCGGATGGGGACATAACCGATGTACTTGGTTCGATTTTTGGGGAAAATATCATTCACTTCTCACTTTCTTCCTCTAGCCGAGACTCTCTCCCTCTTAGACGATTTTTCTGCTCCTCCTCTCTTCCTCCTCCACATTTATTACTAGGGTTTTGTTGTTGGTATTGGTGGTTGCAACATCATTGATATCACCATTATTGTTGAAGGTTATCTCCTATCTCCAAGATCTTGGGAAGAAAAGCTAGTTGGAAATTTTAGGGTTTCCCTACTTAGAAACTCTAACTCGTAACACCTCAAGTAAGTTTATTTTTGGCTTGACTCCCCATATCTCTTTGTAAGATTGTCTTATTGAGAAATCCTACCTCTTGAATTTAGGGTTTTCAACTTCAAGGTCCAAGTAATCTCCATTTCTAAGGTTTTCTTGAAAGAACCCTTAGGTGAGTGTTTAAATCCCTATAACTCATATATTTTGTGTTTAAATGCTACTTGGAATCCACGTATCATGATTTGGGTTTTAAACTTGAAAATCTAGGGTTGTCCCTAAAGATTTGCTAATTGAAGTAAAAATGCATATTAATTCATAATGGTGAATATTTGTACTTCTTATAGGTCACAAATGATCATAGGTGTACATAAACATATATATGTATACTACTTGACTCTTGCATGATTTTAGGCATATATATATATATATATATATATATATATATATATATGTGTGTGTAAATATATATATATATATACCTAAATATATATATATATGTAGGTTTATATACATGTATAGATACATCTCTAAATGTTTGTGGCTTGCGATGTACTTGTCTTTGGTATCTTTTAAAGTAGAGGAACGGAGATGGGATTTACACACCTTGTATGACTCATGGAAGCTCGTTATGTCATCATGTAGAATCATTTGACATGCTAACTCATGTAATTTCTCTAATATGCATTCATGGTGTGACTTGGGGTTTGGAATAGTCTATTTCCTTGTGCACGAGGATTTAGACCTTTATGGGCTACTTGGTCATTTGATTGTTGGCCGTATTGGATCACTAGCGAGTAGGCAATGGGGGGACGTTGGGGTCCTTGAGGTGTAACTCGTCTAGTTCGGATATGCAATGTGGTCCCATAAGTCCTTGAGGTGTAACTCGACGGAGTAGGCACTAAAGGCATGGTACGAGATGGTTTGAGGTTGTGATGTCTTTATGGCATGGGAACTAGGACTGGGACTTGAGGTGCTATCCGATAACATCGTGGGTGACTCCATTCCCATGTTCTTGTCACCCCGATGGTAACGGGTCTCCCCCCGTAGTTTTGTTGTTAAAGAAATGTTTCTCGGTTATATAATCATGTTCAGGTGGGAACGCTTAACGAGTTGATTTGTGGTAATTTGAGACCACACGGAGCCGGTAACATTATTTATGTTTCTTTGTCACAAATATATAAATGTACATTTCACGAAATCTCACTAGACTTTTGTCTAACATTTGATGTTACATGTTTGTGGATTACAGGTTCCACCTAGCGACGTCTAGATCGTCGTGTTGCCGACCATCTTAGGAGCTTGGGAAGGTCGGGCTTTTGGGATCGAGATGACAGACTTTTTGGAGATATAGTGACACCCAGATTAATCTAGTTGGCTTTAATTCTAGATTATTAGGTTGTTATGTATTATGTCTCAAAACTCTTGTGTTTAAGTAGTGTCTAAACTACCCATTGCATTTAAGGGTTATAGTTGAATTATATTTTGAGGTTTAAGTTTTATCCATTTTCCGGAAATTCCCTATATTTATTGTTTAAATTTTTAGGGTGTTACAGCAGATCAACAACTCGCTACCAAAGCAGATTTGGTTGAGTCAGATGTGGCCTTATCCACAACACTCACGAACCTGACAGCAGTTGTTAGTAGGCTTCAACCCAACATCGTCAACGACAACCGTCGGAGAAGAGACAGGTTTGAAGGACCGACTATGGCGCCATTTAATGGCAACCTTAACTGGGTCGATCCATCGAGTTCCGATTTCGAGGAGGAGGAGGAAGATTCCCAAGAAAAGATCCACGTCGTACTTCAACGAATACTTCTTTCGTCAAAGGAAGAAAGCCAACACGAAGATCTCTTCTGTTCGCATTGTTCGGTACACAAAAAGGTATGTAACTTAGTTATCGACGACGGAAGTTGTGTGAACCTCGTGTCCCAGAAATTGGTCGACTAGTTTAATCTACCCACTCAACCCCATGAAGCTCCATATTCTCTTGGGTGGGTCAAGTATGGCTTTCAAGTTAGAGTCACACAAACTTGTCGGGTACCCATCTCCATCGGGAGACACTATCAAGAAGAGGTCCTATGTGATGTCCTTGACATGGACGCTTGCCACCTTCTATTGGGACAACCATGGCAAGTCGATAATCATGCAACCTACAAGAGCCAAGCCGACATCGT
The DNA here is from genome assembly GCA_033807775.1 of Saussurea involucrata. Classification (NCBI taxonomy): domain Eukaryota; kingdom Viridiplantae; phylum Streptophyta; class Magnoliopsida; order Asterales; family Asteraceae; genus Saussurea; species Saussurea involucrata. The sequence continues at coordinate 6,089,364 of CM066323.1, forward strand.
ACTATTTCGTTGGGGCGACCAAAAGATTGTCATGAGATCAGTTAATAACTTCGATGAGACCCCCAACAAGAAGAGCCACCACAATAGGCATGGGAATGGGGCGGGGACCTCAATCCCCATCCCCGTCCCCGATCATTATATTCATCCCCATCCCCGTCCCCGTCCCCGTCCCCGTCCCCGCCGGGGAATATCATCATATCCCCATCCCCATCCCCACCGGGGAACGGGGATCCCCAACGGGGATTTTTTCCCCGATCGGAATCTTTTTTAATACAAAAAATATTATAAAATACATAATATATATATATATATATATTATACATATATATATTATTATATATTTAAAAAATATTATTATATATTTAAATATATATTTTCAGATTATATATATTATACATATTATAAAATACGGGTACCCGGCGGGGCGGGGAGTGAGATGCCCGTCCCCGTCCCCATCCCCGGTTTTAGAAAAACGGGGATCCCCGTCCCCGTCCCCGATACCCGGTTTTGCGGGGAATCCCCGTCCCCGACCGGGGCGGGTGGACCGGGTTACCTGACGGGTCGGGCGTGATTCCCATGCCTACACCACAATAGCCGTATTACGGACTCGATTTCGCCCCTAGTCAATCAACCGCCCATTCCGAAAAGACCACCGGAAAAGGAGGAAGTCTTGTCGGCCAAGGTTGAAGACAAGGTCGTTACCATCGGAACAAAGTCACAACATGAAACCTGTAACGTCCCGGTAACGTTACTCTAATCTCTCACCCTTACGAGTTTGATAAAATATCGCTTGTATGGAAACAATCGCGACAACCTCCGTTGGATTTTAAAGACCGGTCGAAATTTTTAAATTTTGAAGACCAAGTCGTGCATCCACGCGATTTGACGAGACGAGTGTTCTACGAGCCGAGTAACGTTGTTTTTCAAGTGAACTCGAGGACGAGTTCTTTTCAAGTGAGGGTGACTGATACAGGGAGAATTTGAAGAATTCGAGAGGTAAATAAGGGTTTTGTAAATAATAATAAACGAACTCCAAAAGGTAAACGAGCACAAAAGAGACTCGGAATTTGGCATCGGAAAAAGAGCAAACATAAAGCACCAGATAAAGAGGAAGTAGCGACAAAAGATCAATAGTCAGATCGAGCAACGAAGAGGAAAACAGAAACGCAAGGCAACCGCCGACGCCAGCTGAGTCGCGCCACAAGTAGCGCAAGCTACTGTTTGCTGGATGGCGCCCATACCCACGCTAGATAACTAGCGCCACAATCCAAAACCAATTCCACCGTCCACATTACCATGCATGAAAGAATCCATAATGCATTCAAGTCCTTTATGCCACGTGATAAATTGTTATCATTATTATTAATTATCTTTTCCTTTTAGTTATTTTATTTTGCTCTTAATTGTCATTAGTTTAAGTTTAATTTTCGTGTTTATCTTTCTAGTATTTTAGATTATAAATAGGGTTATTAGGGTTCATTGTTAAGCAGTTTATTGATTAATAAAAGTTCATCTTTTTAAGAGTTTTCTCTTAAGTTTCCGAGTTTTACGTTTCGTAATCTCGTTATCAAAAGGGTTTAGACGTTTGTCGATCCTTCTGCAAACCTACGTTGCGTCAGCATGACAATAACCGAAAAATTTACCTAGTTAAAATTATAACAAAGACCAAAAATCATACCAGGTAAGTAAGGGAGAAGATCGTTACCCGGTAAGTACTTACCGGGTAAAACATGTCTACCAACAACAATCTAGTTTGATAACAAAAAGGGTACCCAATAAAGCAAGTAAAGGTGATGACTCGTGTCGATAAATATTTACTCAATCTTCATTTGATAAACGACCCTTTAAAATCATCTATGTTGATGAAACTATTATTCTACAATTAGTTTCTATAATAGTGAAATTATTACTCTTCACATTTTAAGTGCCAGCTTTTATATTTTAATTTATTTAAAATAAATATTTTAATTTCAAACGTAAATGGTTATTTTTCAATTTTACTCTTAATAATAAAATAAAAAAATTATTTACTCCATGACTCCATCTATTATTTAGGATACAAATATTCTTGGATTAACTAAAAATGCAATAATTATACATGTTTAAAATATTTGGGCAAAAAATTGATTATCAGCAATCCTAACCGGCCTCACACGTGTAACACCCTCAAAATTGGAAAGATTAACTAACTAAAATTTCGCTAAAATAACCGAATGAGAATAAAAATCATTTCTACAAACCATCCTTGGAAATACCTCAAAATTTAAAACATAACAATTCCCACAATTAATAACTCAAGTCATACTATGTGACCAAAAAAAAAGTTGGGTGTTACTTAACACAAGTACAAGTTGCTAATCCCAAAATAAGTGCGGAAGACAAGCAATTCACTTCTCGAGCACACTACTAGCACTCATCTCTTCACAGTGTCGCTAAAGTTATTTCCAACCTGAACCTGTTGCACATGCCGACAAATAAAAAGGTTAGGCTAACGCCTAGTGAGTTCAAGAGTTTACATCATGATTAAATGATTTGTTAGACAAAATGATTCAACTTAAATCCTGATTTCCGAAAAGGGATTTGTATTAAATATACCGACAACCCATTTTCCAAACGCACACAAATTCCGTGACGAAAGTTCCCAATGAAAATCATTTCTCAGCAATTGACTCAAATCCAAAACTCACTCAATATCTAAATAAATAGTAAGTTTCCAAATAAAATCAATGCGAATAAAACTTCAATAGTCGAACATCCAAACAAGGATGAGGCATAAAATACCGCCCATAAATCATGGAAAAACAATCCATACGCATATAATACGACTCCGACAACATGGATAAACAAAATACCCGAAACAACACCCTTCGGTGACGGGGGAGACCGAATTTCATCGAATGTGGCGAACACACAAGTTAAACGACAATTATAAATTACAAGCATGTTTCATGGATGGGAAAACATATGACATCAACCCTATCCAGGTCTTTAGTCAATTTTGGACATCAACCCAAACTGGATCTTTAGTCCATGGAGACATCAACTCAAACTGAGTCTCTAGTCTAAGGAGACATCAACCCAAACCGGATCTTTAGTCTATTGTGACATCAATCCAAACCGGATCTTTAGTCAAGTGAGGCATCAACCCAAACCGGATCTCTAGCCTAGTGAGACATCAACCCAAACCGGATCTTTAGTCCACGGAGACGTCAACCCAAACCGGATCTCTAGTATATTAAGGCATTAACCCAAACTGGATCTCTAGCCTAAAACCACCAAGTTCAACCCGACCGGATCTTTCAATCACGATCTTATAATAAGAACAAGAGATATTTCTCGATTACCTTGGGGGCGTTTGGTTCGCAGAATGTTTTTGGATGGAATGGAATCTGTCAAAGGAATTTGACTTTGAAGGAATTGGAATGGAATGTTGTCAGGTTTGACCAGCTGTTTGGTTGACAGAATTGGAATGAAATCTGTTAAAGGAATTGAAATCTGTCTGTTTGGTTCACAGAATGTAGCTTTGGAATTGGAATGAAATTTGGGTAAATGACCAAAATACCCTTTTGTTAATTTTAATTTTTTTAAACAAATATGTGAAAGACCTATAAATTCTAACCTAAATCGTTTCTAACCCAAATAGAGTCTGCAGCAAGGATCTCGAAGGTATGTCGATCCCTGTGGGTTGTGGTTCAGAAATTCTGTGGTTTTGATTTTGGTTCATCCCTTTGATTTTGGTTCGTCCATGTCCCTGTTCGATTTTGATTTTCTATCGCTGTTGCTCGTCACCGAAGAAGAAAAGGAGGATTTATAGGGTTTAAAGAAAGAATCTGTTATTTTCTTGGTCCCTGTTGCTGTAATTTTCGCTGTGGTGCTTTGATTTCTTGGTCCCTGTAGTGGAACAAATTCGTATAAGGTGCTACTTTGATTTCTTTCGTCCATGAATCTGTGTTTGTCGTCCCTGGATATGTTGTTTTCATCCACGAATCTATGGTTTTTATCCTTGAATATGTTGTTTTATTGTTACCTGTTGCTGTGATTTTCGTCCATGTGCTTTGATTTCTTGGTCCTGTAGTCGAACAGATGTATATAAGAGTCGATGTTGCTGTTCGATGGAGAAGAAAACGATTGGGATCAATTAGGGCAAGGGGTATTTTTGGAATAAAAAAAGTAACACATTCTATTCCTTTAAAATCCCAACAATATGTGATGGAATGTTAAATACATAAAAATTGGAATTCAATGGAAAGTTTTAAGATTCCATGCTACAAAAGATTGAACCAAACACTGGAATGGAATCTGGTCAATGGAATGTCACATTCCAATTCCACCAGATTCCATCACTTTCCAGTGAACCAAACGCCACCTTGGAATCTCACCATCCAAACACAAGCTTACTGAATCTAAAAATTTATACATGACTCCAAAAGAATAACCAATGCATTCAAATCATGTAATTCCCAAATACGATGCAATTCATGCAAATGAAGTGTATCTAACCCACATCATGCAAACACATGCTCCGAGGCATGATTAACTCAAAACCCCCTTCATTGCCGCTTTCTCAATGAAGTCAAACCATATATGCATATATATATATATATATATATATATATATATATATATGTGTGTGTGTGTGTGTGTGTGTGTGTGTGTACACGTATACTCAAATCCTTTATAACCCGATAATGTATATAGTTCGCATTGGTTTATTAGACCCAAAAGTACCAAGAATGCATAATTGTCAAATGGTCTTCACATATAAGACAAACACTCGAAAGGGGCACATTCTCAAATAAAACGCAAATAAGTGCATAACACATCCAAGCTCCGTCGCAAGATACTAAAACCGGAAAACACTCCAAAGACCCATTTGAGTATAAATCAAGCCCTTAAAGGCAAAATAAACGTTTGGCTGATGACGCGAGCCAACACAGTTGCATAAACCCAAAATACATCTTTACTCAACATCTTTGTCTCGTAAATCACAATTGGCTTTCGCCCCAAAATCGAAAGGTTTACAATTCTCAAAATGTTCAAAAGATCGATATTGACCAAAATCCACAACTCACACGTTCACATTTTCAAAACGTACCATATCACACACGTTGCATAATCTCAACAAACATTAAAAGTGTATTTTGACCAAACAACCTCCACTTATGCAATAACTTAACAAAACACTTTCATTCATCATTTATTTATCAATTAACCAAAAATCCCAAATGTGGATGTTTTACAAGATTTGTAAAGCTCAACACTTCAAATAATCAAAACCCACTAAATAACTCAACAATTGATAATTTTATATAAAGCACATAAACACTTTAAAATAAACATTTTGGCATGTACAACGTTTTCATAAATCAACTTGAACTCACCTTGCTAGATTAGGCTAAATCTAGATTTTCCCCAAACGTAAGCTCCTTTAAAAAAACACAAATATGCAAGCCCAAATCTTCCAAAGACCTAGATCCATAAGTTTCCAACCATAAATATTCAGATCCAAACATGTAGAATCATTCCCCAAACATTTTACATCAAGGTATTAACTTATACCAAAACCCTAACTTTCATTAATGAAGAAAAGAGAAGGTTACCTCAACCACCACATGAATCCATCAGTCAAACACCTCTAGGGTTTCCAAAATGAGTCTTGAACTCCAAAAGATGAAAGGGTTTTGAATAGGGTTGGATAAAACCCTAAAATAAGAAATCTTCAAGATTAGATGAGATGAGATGAAGAGTTCCACTCCATAGATCTTCAATCTTCTCCTAGATGCAAAAGATCTAAAGGGTTTCCAAGGATTGAGGCTTTAAGGGTGCAAAAACCCTAAAATATCGAGAGGGTTTGGTTTTGAGAGAAATGAGAAGGTTTGGTTGAAGTGAAGAATGAGGAAGGGGCTAAAATCCCCGATTTTAAACACCCCTCGGCCCGCATGCGATTATGCCCGACGATATTGCCCTTGGCATAATCGTTGGCATTATCGTCGGCTTTGTACCACGACTCAAACTCGACCCTGCGACAATGCCATGCGAAAGTGCCCTATGGCACAATCGTGGGCATAGTCGCCGCTGAAGTACCGAGAGTCGTGGGCCTCCAACGACAATGCCCTCGGCGATAGTGACTATGTCACAATCGCCGGGCATAGTCGTGCCCTGCTTGCCGAAGCCCGAAAATCCCGAGTTGCTCCCGATTAGATGAGCATCTCACGTCGGGTGTTTCCATTATTTAATTAATCGAATCTTTCAAAGATCACGAGGGAAATCCTTTCTTTTAATAAATTTCCGGGTGTTACAACACGGAACCTGCCTTCAAGGACACCAATGTGAGAGGACATTTTTTGGCTCACTCAGCGGCTGAGGCTAGTGGAGGGGCCTGAGATCGAACCAATGACCTGTTATGTATTTGGGCAAAGTCACCCACCCCTTTGTCAAGTGAGCTACACATAGGCCATGTTTAAAATATTAGGATACATTTTTTCTGGGGAAATTTCCTGAAATAGCCATTCCAAACCAATGATTTCTTTAAATAGTCACTTTTATAACCTTATTCCCAAAATAGCCAAAACTTACGCACATAAACTTACGTACAGAGTTTTCTGTGCGTAAGTTTGATTTTCCTCCAAAAAATTTAAAAAAATGATTTTTAAAAAAACTTACGCACAAAAAACTCTGTGCGTAAGTTTTGATTTCTACATGTCTGCGTAAACTCCACATACGCACCACGTAGGCGCCACGTTGGAAAATCAAAACTTACGCACAGAGTCTGAAAAACTTACGCACAGAAAACTCTGTGCGTAAGTTTTTTTAAAAATCTTTTTTTTTTAATTTCTTGGAGGAAAATTAAACTTACGCACAGAAAACTCTGTGCGTAAGTTTTGATTTTTGATTTTTTTAAGAAGGAATCAGATTCTAAAATAGTGATTTGATAAATCAAACTTTCGCACGTAGAGCTTTACAATATATATTTTATAAAAAAATATAAACATATAACAATTTTATAAAAATCATCACGAAAATCATATATATTTTATAAATCAAGATTTTTAACATATTTTTATAAAACATTGTTGTTTTATTTTTAAAGATTTTTTTTATATAAAAACTTTTCTAAATTATTTATATAAAAATAGATAAATAATTTTTTTAAATATTTTTGCAACTAATTAGACACACGGAAATACATCACATCAACTAATTAGTTGCAAAAATATTTAAAAAAATATTTATCTATTTTTATATAAATAATTTAGAAAAGTTTTTATATAAAAAAAAATCTTTAAAAATAAAACAAAACAATGTTTTATAAAAATATGTTAAAAATCTTGATTTATAAAATATATATGATTTTCGTGATAATTTTTATAAAATTGTTATATGTTTACAATTTCTAAAAAAATATATACTGTAAAGCTCTCTGTGCGAAAGTTTGATTTGTCAGATCACTATTTTAGAATCTGATTCCTTCTTAAAAAAAATAAAAAATCAAAACTTACGCACAGAGTTTTCTGTGCATAAGTTTAATTTTCCTCCAAAAAATAAAATAAAATAAGATTTTAAAAAAAAACTTAGGCACAGAGTCTTCTGTGCGTAAATTTTTCAGACTCTGTGCGTAAGTTTTGATTTTCCAACGTGGCGCTTACGTGGTGCGTATGTGGAGTTTACGCAGACATGTAGGAATCAAAACTTACGCACGTAGTTTTTTATGCGTAAGTTTTTTTAAAAATCATTTTTTTTTATTTTTTGGAGGAAAATCAAACTTACGCACAGAAAACTTTGTGCGTAAGTTTTGACTATTTTGGGAATAAGGTTATAAAAGTGATTATTTAGAGAAATCATTGGTTTAGAATGGCTATTTCAGGCAATTGTAATTTTTTCTGAGACAAAATAAGTAACTTTTTTTTAAAACAATATAATTATAAATTAAAAGATCCCCGTACAATATTTTTATTACAATTTATCAAAATACTATTTCATATATTGAATTTCATTTCAAAAAGAAAAAAAATTAATAACTTACTTTTAGGGAATTTAATTAAAATACCCAAAGTTTGAATTTGACTTACCAAAAATATCCATTTCTCACCTGAATTTGCCAAAATACCCATTTTTTCGCGATTGGGGTCCGCGATCGCTGATAGGGACCAATTTTGAAAAACTGTGTCTCGCGATTGAAGCTATGCCCCGCGAATAGTCCCGCTACACATACAAAATTGTGATTTTGATTTGATATTTACACTTTCAACCCCTATGCTTATTTATTTACTTTACTTTATACATTTTACTTTCATAATTTTAATTTTACATTTAACACATATAATCGTTTATTAACTAAAATACGTTAAAAAATACGTTTTAATTTTAACAAGTTACACCATTATAATCGTTTCTTCGATACGTTCGAAATGAGTCCAATATTGAATATTTTGGGATTTATTTATTTTATTATATATCATATATACTACATAAAAATATTTTTAATATTTACAATTCATATTCTTATAGTTAATTATTTAATTTATGGTACATCTCTTATTTTTTTCAATTTTGTTTTACACTTCTATCGCATTAACATAATAATCATATATTAACTAATTCATTAAATCGTTTTAAATTATTATTATTTGTATGTGTTTATAGATATCGTGAATGGCAATAGGACAATGTTTCACGAGAAGAATATGAAATGGGGTTTTGACAAGTTGGTATCACTGGACTCATTTAAGAATTGTGAAAATGGGTATTTGGCGAATGATGATTCATGTGTGTTTGGAGCTGAAGTATTTGCAGTTACAGAGTATGCACAAAAGGATCGATGTCTGTCCATCACAAAGCTTCCGCCAATTTTTAATACTTACACTTGGACCATCGATAATAAAATAAATAAAACGTATTTTAACTATAAGAGTATCATAAATTAAATAATTAACTATAAGGGTATGAATTGTAAATATTAAAAATATTTTTATGTCGTATATATGATATATAATAAAATAAATAAATCAAAAAATATTCAATATTGGGCTCATTTCGAACGTATCGAAGAGACGATTATAATGTTGCAACTTGTTAAAATTAAAACGTATTTTTAACGTATTTTAGTTAATAAACGATTATATGTGTTAAATGTAAAATTAAAATTATGAAATTAAAAGGTATAAAGTAAAGTAAGTAAATAAGTATAGGGGTTGAAAGTGTAAATATCAAATCAAAATCATAATTTTGTGTGTGTAGCGGGACTATTCGCGGGACATAGCTTCAATCGCGGGACACAATTTTTCAAAATTGGTCCCTATCCGCGATCGCAGACCCTAATCGCGGAAAAAATGGGTATTTTGACAAATTCAAGAAAAAATAGATATTTTGGTAAGTCAAAGTCAAACTTTGGGTATTTTAATTAAATTCCCTTACTTTTAATAAAACAAAACAAATATTAAAAATAGGAAAATTAATTAAAATGCCACAAGTTTGAAAGTGAGTTACCAAAATACCCAAAAAAATTATTTTCTTACCAAAATACCCTTTTTTCCGCGGAGGGAGCCCTCTATAGCGGGCAGGGACTGAAAGTGTAAAATTTTGCAAGATTATTTACACTTTCAGTCCCCATGGCCCGCTATGGGGACTGAAAGTGTAAATAATCTTGCAAAAATTTTCACAATTGGTCCCTGCCCGCGATCGCGGGCTCTTATCGCAGGGAAAAAAGGCATTTTGATAAGAAATTAATTTTTTGGGGTATTTTGGTAAGTCCCTTTCAAATTTGTGGCATTTTAATTAATTTTCCTTGAAAATACGTAATAAATAGTTAATTTTAATTTGTAAAATAATTTAAAATATTGACTTAAAAAATAGGGACATTTTAGTCAGGCGAGAGCTTTGAAAAGAGGAATAGGACGAAAGAAAATCTTGCCACAAATCCAAACAAAGTCAAACCAAGGTGTGTGCGTGACTGGTGTCAAGATCCAACCACTACTCTCTACCCATTTTGCACTTTTCCTTCTTTATTTTGATTTTAAACCTCCATCAATGCTTTTACCTTTGCTTCTTCTTCTTATTTACCCTTTCCCCTCTTCTTATACCCTCGATTCTGTGATTTCTAGCGAAAACAGGGAAAAAGGTTTCCTTCCGCTAGTAACTCTGGAATGCCCACTACCTGTTTGATAAAAAGACTGCACATAATTGCTATCTGCTTTTGTTGCTTCATTTACAAGTGATCGACTCTGACGGGTACTGTAATTCTACTCTCTTTCATTTAGGGCTTCTTTTCATCACTTTGTTGTGGGTCTGTTTCGAGAATCAATTAAAGACTTTTCCTTTCGTTTACCTGGAGATTTTAAATCATTAAAGACTCGCATGTGTCATTGAGTGTTTTGTGGTTTGCTTCATTTACAAGATTTCTTTAATCCTTAGGCTTCTATTTTCCTTTTTGTGTCTTTGAGGTTTTGGGATTTGGGTTTTGGGTTTCTAGTTCTCTCTCTTTCTTTCAAGACCACTGTGTGCATTTTGCCATTCTTTGTGTGATTTGTGAATTGTGAATTGTGAACCACTTGCTTTCTGCAGTTTGATCTTATTGTTTAGGGATTTGATCCCTTTTTGGGTCTCTAGTTTCTTGATTTCTTGTTTCTCTTGGTAGATCAGGCATTTCATATCTTAGGGAATTCCAATTTGGAAAACTGTTCTCAAAAAGCAAGTTGGCTTAACCAAATTAACTGGTGCAATTGATCAAGTTCATGGTGAAGGTGTTGGAGAATTGGGTTTTGACCAGGGTCAAATGGGGATGCTGAAGTTTGTTCCTCCAATGAGTTCCATCAGTTGGGTGTTGCTTACTTTCCTCTTTTGTTCATCTTTGGGTACTGAAACCCTAACCCAAGCATGCCATCCAGGTGATTTGTTGGCTCTGAAGGAATTTTCTAGAAGTTTCACAAATGGGTCTATACTTTCATCTTGGTTCAGTGATTCCAAATGCTGTAATTGGGATGGTGTTATTTGTGAAAATGATGCCAAAAATCTGTCAAAAATCCCAACCAGAGTCACCATGCTGAACTTATCTGCAAAAGGTCTAAAAGGAGTGGTTTCAAATTCTCTGACTCATTTAGAGAAATTGAGGTTTCTTGATCTTTCGTTTAACCGATTGGAAGGCGAATTACCCAAGAATCTCTCCAATTTGAAGGATCTTGAAGTTCTTAATGTGTCAAGCAATTCTTTAAATGGGAGCTTATTGGATATTGGGGCTTTCCCTAATCTCATTGTGTTCAATCTGAGCAACAATTCGTTTTCCGGTGAACTTTATTCGCGAATTTGCTCAAAGAACCTTCGAGTTCTTGATCTATCGATGAATCATTTCACTGGCAATCTTGAAGGCTTGAGGAACTGTAGCAAATCTCTTCACGAACTGCATCTCGATTCCAATTCGTTTTCAGGTGTTCTCCCGGAGTTTGTGTACTCAATGTTATCCCTGAAGCGGCTATCTCTTTCTTCGAACAACTTCTCCGGACAGCTAAGCGCGAAACTCGGTAAGCTCTCCAACCTCAAATCGTTGGTTGTATTTGAGAATCGATTTATAGGTCCAATTCCGAATGTATTCGATAGCTTAACGCATCTAGAACAGCTGAATGCACATACAAATTCGTTCTCAGGGGGATTTCCTTCCACCATAGAAGCGTGTTCTAACTTACGGATTCTTGATCTCCGTAACAATTCACTTTCGGGTCCTTTAAGCGTTAATTTCTCAAAATTACGTATTCTATGCACTCTTGATCTTGCTAGTAATCGTTTTAAGGGTCTGTTGCCAAATTCGCTTTCCGATTGTCGTGAACTGAGAATCTTGAATCTTGCCAAGAACAAATTGTATGGAGAAATCCCAATTAGCTACGCGAACCTTTCAAACCTTTCGTTTCTTTCGTTCTCAAACAACGGATTTACCAATTTACCCCTGGCGTTATCCGTTCTACGTAACATCAACAATCTCACCACTCTTATTCTCACTAAAAACTTTCACGGGGAACAACTTCCGGTTAATGTGAGTGGGTTTGAACGGTTACTGGTTCTTGCAATTGCCAATTGTGCCCTCGAGGGTCGAATCCCGGCTTGGTTACTCGATTGTCCGAAACTAGAAGTTCTCGATTTATCTTGGAATCGTTTAGATGGAGTTATCCCGTCTTGGATTGGTCAGTTGGAGAGGCTGTTTTACTTGGATTTTTCTAATAATTCGCTCAGCGGAGAACTCCCAAAGAGTTTAACGGATTTGAAGAGCCTCGTTTCTTCAAACATAAGTTCTTCGATTCTTGGCTCGTCTACTGGAATTCCCTTATACGTTAAGAGAAATCTAACGGCTAGAGGTCTTCAGTACAATCAAGTTGGAAGTTTTCCGCCATCTTTATATCTCAGTCACAACAAAATAAACGGAACGATTTCACCAGATTTTGGGAAATTACGACAGCTTCATGTGTTGGATTTGAGCAAGAACAATTTGAGTGGGATCATTCCTAACACCATTTCTGAAATGGGAAATTTGGAAATTTTGGATTTGTCGTCAAACGATCTTCATGGATTAATCCCAGCTTCATTAAACAAGCTCACGTTTCTTTCAATGTTTTCTGTCGCAAATAATCACTTGCAGGGCGCAATTCCTTCTGGAACTCAGTTCTCAAGCTTTCCAAGCTCGAGCTTTGAAGGTAATTCCGGACTTTGTGGGCAAATCCTTCCTCCTTGCAGTGCAAAAAGCGCAAAGAGCGGTTTTTCATCTCCTCAATCCAATTCCGATAGAAAATTGGGACGAAATGGTGTATTTGGAATCACGCTCGGGATAGGAGGGGGAATCGCGATTTTGTTAGCTTTCATTCTTGTTAAAATCTCAAAAAGGAAACATGGGGATTTAGGGGATTTGGAGGAGGAGGAGAATAATAGCCGGAGAAATGGATTTTCCGGCGGGTTTGCCGCCTCAAAACTCGTTCTTTTCCAGAGCTCCGGTTGCAGGGACCTCACGGTTTCAGATGTGGTCGAAGCAACGAACAATTTCAGTCAATCTAACATAATCGGATGTGGCGGGTTTGGACTCGTTTACAGGGCCGAGCTTCCTAACGGCACAAAAGCCGCAATCAAGAGACTTTCCGGCGATTGTGGGCAAATGGAACGCGAATTTCAAGCCGAAGTCGAAGCACTCTCGAGAGCTCAGCACAAGAATCTCGTTTCCTTAAAAGGGTATTGCAAACACGGCAACGATCGGCTTTTAATCTACTCGTACATGGAAAACGGAAGTTTGGATTATTGGTTACACGAACGGGTCGACGACGAATCGCCATTAAAATGGCGAACAAGATTAAAGATCGCAAAAGGCGCTGCACACGGGTTAGCGTACCTCCATAACGGGCCAAACATAATCCACCGCGACATTAAAACGAGTAATATTCTGTTGGATGAGCGATTCGAGGCCCATTTAGCGGATTTCGGGCTCGCAAGATTGCTATGCCCGTATGATACTCATGTAACGACGGATTTGGTGGGCACGTTGGGGTACATTCCGCCTGAATATGGTCAGACACTTTCTGCAACTTTTAAGGGCGATGTTTATAGTTTTGGGGTCGTTCTTCTTGAACTGATAACAAGCAGGCGGCCGGTGGAAGTGGTGAAGGGGAAGAACTGCAGGGATCTGGTTTCGTGGGTGTTTCAGATGAAATTCGAAGGGCGATACGCAGAGATATTTGATATATCGATATGGGAAAAGATTTTTGAGAAAGAATTGTTGGAAGTTTTGGGGATAGCTTGCAAATGTTTAGATCAAGATCCAAGAAGGAGGCCAGGGATAGATGAGGTTGTTTTGTGGCTTGATGGGGTGGTTACAGAGTAGCCATTAGAGGTGAAAAGGTTGTGATGAATGGTGTTAACTGTAAAGTAATAACCTTTTACAAGTTATGAAGTTAAATTATAGCTTTTTAGAGTGGTTTATATTTCATGTAATATATATATAGCCTTAAAGGTCTTCTTGTTGCTGTGTATAACATGGTGAAAACTTGGCCTTGTGTAATGAGCATCTTCTAAGCTACATACAAATGTCTTTAACTGTAAAAAAATGGATGGTGGATAAATCGGTTGTATAATCTAGAGAGATTGTATTTGAACGTTCATGTATATATATATAGGAAGGATCATGCAATAAGTTAAACGTTATGCGAGAAGTGTGATATCATCATATATGATTACACAGCTTGTGGGTGTGTTTAATCATATATGATTAAACGTCTATGTATTGTCAATGTAACATGTGTTTTAATCATATATGATTAAGCTTGTGTATCATATATGATATCACACTTCTCGCATAAGCTTGTGTAACATGGAGATTGTTTTGTGGGTATATTGTGGTTGGATTAACTGTGTTTCATTATGCTATATCAAAGTTTTACTTCTAGGTTAATCTACTACATGGTCACTAAAATGTTTAAGAGAAATTGTTCATGAGAAAGGGAAAAAATTTCAGTTAGCACAAAACTAGGAGGAATTATTGAACTCAATATTGATAATTAAGGATTAGTTGATCTACTAATTGGGGTAATTAATCTCACTATCTTGACAAGGTTATATCATGTTTATCCCTTCAAACACACTTCAATAGTTCAATCTAATGGTCAAAAACTTTTCAAAACCCTATTCAAGTATTTGTCGTCTTAAAAAGCTTCTAGACGCATACACGTCACATCAGTGGCGGATCCATGATTTTTTCTTAGTGGGGCACCTTGTAAGGTAGATTAAATCCCCGCAAAATTGTCCGATGTATTTTTAGACTAAATCCACCGTTTCGCTCGATTTTGAACGGTTTTTTGGTTGATTTCAAGAAAATTTAAGTTTTTTTGTCAATTTTGAGAGACTTTTCGAGTTTTTAGTTGATTTCGAGAGTATTTTTTATATTTTTGGTTGGCTTCGATGCATTTTTTTGGTTGATGGGGTCTCAGACGAGAAATTACTAGGGGGACACTGACGTAGAAAGTCAAAAAAGTTATGCTTTACCTATAAAATTTCCCAATTTTTTTAGTTTTAATGGGGTCCCTTCCCGCCATTAATTGTACACTGGATCCGCCAATGTGTCACATAACTTATTTGGATTTCTTGTTGATTCAAGCTAGTGACGTTGCATTTCAAAAATCCTGTAGGGTGCGTTTAATACATAGACAAATATAACAGGATAGGACGGGATGTGATAGAACGGAACGGTTGCTTAACGTTTGATAGACAAGACTGGATGGAACATAACAGATAACATTAGATAAAATACAATAAATAAAATTTAAAGAATTAATAAAATATAAAATAGAATGTGTATTTGATGATTTAGAAAAGAATTAGATTTTAATTTTGATCACCCATTCTGTTATGTCGTGCTCATTGTACCAAAAGCACGCAAAGCTAAAAAAATCAAAGATAAAACTAATTTTAATTTCGTTACTTTTGGATACACCAGTTGGGTAGATTTAAAAGTTAATTCAAACCAAATACTGCAAGTTTTCATTATGATGGCAGAGTGAGCCATGCTGCTGCCACGTGTTAGCAACGTGTCGCCGTCTGGGCATTGTTCGTGTCAGTCGCCGGAGCTCGCCACCGCATCTGAACTTTCAGCGTTATTTAGAGTCATCGTACACAGAGGAATCATTTCCATATCAGCAGCAATGTCCGGTAGACTCATCAGTTTCGCAATCAACAAAAATGTTCAGCAATCCGCCATTAGGGCTCGTTGTTACCCCTCTAATTTCTTCTCTTCTGTGGCTACCGATCCTAATAACAAGGTAAAAGCGATAAACCACAAGTTATCTACGCATGAATTTGTTGAATCTGATTGTTAATCGATAGATCTTTGTGTTATGCAGGATTCAAACTTAGTTGACGATATTAGGGGATCGGCATCGTCGTCAACGGGCAGGGATGACCGTGTTAACGCTGTGAAATCAACTACAACTCCGTCGTATTCAACCTCTGAGAGATGGGAGAACGGCGGTGACATGGCGAGTTTTGTGGCGGAGACGGCGAAGCAAGGAGTAGTGAAAGCTGTGGAAATGGGATTGGATATCGGAGAAATGGCTAAGAAGACGTTGGATAACGTGTGGGATGTTACGAAGGATACTAGTCATAAGATAAAGGAGGCGGTGGCCGGCGATAAAGAGGAGACCAAGCGTGTTGAGGATGTTCCGGCGACCGATCATTTTGTTGACGATCTGAGGAAGCGTGCCGACGGCTATGATTTGAAGAAGAAATAAGTGGTCTCTTGCTAGTTGTTAAAGGGGGGAAAGTAGTAAAAGGCTCATTGTTAAGGGGCCTTGTTATTATTATTTTTTATGATATTTTTTTTTGATGTTTAACAACTCTGCTATAATTTTAACTCAAAACTCCAAAAAAAAATTACTTGCAATTTCAACCACGAGTAGAATTAATTATTTTATTAAAATCATTAATATATTAAATAAACATTATTTTTCTCTGTGGAAACCTCCACGAACAATCCTCGTTTTTTGATGGTTTTTCCGCTTCTCACAGTTGTTCTTTCCACACCTCCGGATATCTGGTGCCAAATTGTTGTCCCTTGGTTCCGGCAAACGAATCACAATTACAGGTACCTGGGAGCATACGATGGAATGAACGAAATACGAACAGCTAAACATAATATGGCCAAAGATGCTCTTAAGATTTTAGTCCACAAAACACTATCATTGGTAAGCGTTAACTGTGACAAAAGTTGTTGCTATCACTTACTAATTACTATTAAGACTTCTGTCCTCACCTTATATTTTATAGGATAATATTTTTGGTCCTTACAACATCCACCAAATAAAGTAATATGACATGGTAATGTTTTTCCATAAATGTTTGGTTAAGAGCATCCACACACATCTTGCAAGACACCTTGCAAAACAACCATCATCTTGCTAAATTAGAAAGACCTTTTCACAAAATAGATATATTAAACAAAAACATTTTTTAATTTAATTAATTTGTTTGTTTGTTTAAACATTAATTACTAATATTATTTATATTATAATTCATTAGTTTAGAAATGAGTTTGGTCTTGCATATGTGTGGAAGATGTTATTTCAAAGCTGACGTGACACTTTAGAAATAAGTATGGTCTTGCAGGTGTGTGGATGGTCTAAGAGCATGCACACACGTCTTGCAAGACTCCTTGCAAGATGACATTGTATGCCATGTGACTTGCAAGACACCCCACATCTTTCAATATTAGCAATGTCTTTCACTAATATTATATATTAAACAAATGTATTTTTGTTTAATTTAATTAATTAATTTGTTTATTTAAACATTAATTATTAATATGTTTATTAAATTTAATTCATTTATTAGTTTATTTGAACATTATTTTTTTTAATATTTTTATTAAAATTTCTTACCCACGCTTTATTTTAAAAAATGATATTTTTATGCAATGTTTTTTATTTAAAATACTAAATTAAAAGTACATTAATATAAAAATTACGAAAATACAAATACTAATACATAAACGTACACAAACATCAAAAAAATTACATAAGTAAATACAACATAAATATTACATCATCATTCGTTTAAAAGCATGTGAATTTGTTTTTCGTACAAACTTCGTTGTGCCGGAGTCATCAATTGCAAACCGATTTAGTGGAAGAGATTTGGAGTCGATTTGGAAAGAAGAAAATAATTAGCAATGTAATATTTATTGTGTATTTTGTGTAATATTTGTATTTTAGTAAACGTTGCATGCTTTCAATATATCCATGTATTTTATTTGTTAATTAAATTATATTTACACAAAATATAGTAAAAGAAAACAAAAGTAAAATTTTAGTTTTCTATATTTTATAATTAATTTATTAGTTATATTAGTAATTATCTATATTATTTATATTATAATTATCTATATTATCTATATTATAATTTATTAGTTTAGAAAGAAGTTTGGTCTTGCATATGTGTGAAATATGTTATTGCAAAGCTGATGTGACACTTAGAAAGGAGTATGGTCTTGCAGGTGTGTGGATGGTCTAACAGTCTTTTATGTTTTTTACTATTTTTTTTTGTTTTTGTTTCAAGTATTTATTACACGTGAAGGTTGTTAGAGAAACCATTGAACTGAAACCGAACGGGAAAAAAGTGTCGAAGAAGCCAAATTACTTCTAATTTCAACTAACATTATATTTTAAAGTAGAATTAATTATATTATTAAAATATTAATATATTAAATAAATATCATTTTTTCTTTTAACAGTTTACTTCAAATGTCTTATATTGGTGGTTGATCAAAATATTATTTCTCAAAAGATCAATTATTATTTCTCTTTTTTAGAAAGCGGGATATAGAAAATTTTCTTAATTTGAATATTTTTATTTTATCTTTCATTATTTTTATATTATCTTTCATTATTTTTATATTTTAATATACAAGATAACATAGTTGTTAGAGAAAAAAGTTACTAAATCTCAATTTCTTCATTTTAACATAGCTTTTAAAGATGCTCTAAGATTTTAGTCCACAAAACAGTATCATATGCAACAATTTTCTTGGTAACCATTAACTCTGACAAAAGTTGTTGCTATCACTTACTAATTATTATTAAGACTTCGGTCCTTACCTTACATTTTATCGGATAATATTTTTGGTCCTTATAACATCCACTAGATAAAGTAATATTATTAGACTTTCACCGTGAATCTCTTCTCATTCATTCCATGTGTATAAATAGTTACAAGGTTGAGCTTTACAAGGAAACTATATCTCTAAGAGATATACACAAACAATATACACAAATCTTTAGAGATATACACATACTCTAATTATCTCTAATTTATGTTTATCGGCTATTACTCCCCCGCAGTCGAAGCGGGAGGATCCCGGATGCTAAGACTGGAGCGGAACTCATCAAAAAGAACTCGTAGAAGACCCTTAGTAAAAATGTCCGCGTATTGGTATCGTGACGGAACATGTAAGACCCGAACTTGACCGCGTGCGACTTTTTCACGCACGAAATGAATGTCGATTTCAACGTGTTTCGTGCGTTGATGTTGGACGGGGTTCCCGGACAAGTAAACAGCGCAGATGTTATCACAGTAAACTAGTGTCGCTTTGGTTATGGGGCAGTGTAGTTCAAGTAACAAGTTACGGAGCCAACACGTTTCAGAGACCACGTTGGCGACGCCCCGGTATTCGGCCTCAGCGTTGGATCGGGATATAGTATGTTGTCTTTTTGAGGACCATGAAATTAAGTTGTCCCCTAGGAACACACAGTACCCAGAAGTTGAACGGCGAGTGTCCGAGCACCCGCCCCAATCGGCGTCCGTATACGAAACGAGGCTGGTCGGCGAGGATGGATGCAAGTGCAGACCAAGGTTTAGAGTGCCACGGATGTAGCGTATGATGCGTCGCAAAGCATGCATATGTGACTCTCGTGGATCGTGCATGAAGAGGCAAACCTGTTGGACGGCATAGGAAATGTCCGGACGCGTGTGTTGGGTCATCAAGATTTGAAGATGACCTCATGATCTCCTTTTATACTTTGAAAAACATTTTATACTTAGAGAAATTTTGGATGCATGGTTCTTTGTAATGGCTTGTACAAGATATCAAATGTTTGGTGAAGTCAAAGATCAACCAAAGTCAAGATTAAAGATTCTCTCATTGTGGAAGTGAAAGATCTTTTCTCAAACATACAAGTCATTGTTCACCGAAATTGTTCTCACAATTTCGGTGGTATTTCCACCGAAACTTCTCTCTATTTCGGCCTAGTCTCAAAGAAGCTTTTCCCAAAGATGATGTCATATATCTCAAAGATGATGTCACATATCTCAAAGATGTGTCACATATCCCAAATGACATTTCGGTGGGACCTCAAAGAAGCTTCAAAGATGCTTTCTCCAAAGATGTGTCACATATCTCAAGTTTCCATCGGTGGTGCTTTTCTTGAAAGAAAATCTGAGAAGCAAAAGGAGACAAAAGTGAGAGACATAATAAGACAAAATGAGAAGCAAATTCATTTTGTCTTGGAAGAAATCTTACAACCTTTCTTCGGTGGTGCATTTGTTGAAAGATATTTTGAGAAGCAAAAGGAGACAAAAGTGAGAGACATAATAAGACAAAATGAGAAGCAAATTCATTTTGTCTTGGAAGAAATCTTACAACCTTTCTTCGGTGGTGCATTTGTTGAAAGAGATTTTGAGAAGCAAAAGAAGACAAAACTGAGAGACATAAGAAGACAAATTGAGAAGATATTTTCTACATGGATAAAGTGACCTTCTGTCTTATTATCCATTTCCATGCAAAGCTCTTTTCTCATGCATGAGCTCCTCTGTCTGCACCTAGTAAAAGGTGACAAGGACTTCACAACTTTCCAGAAGTCAACATCCTCAGCAAGTGTGAAGATGACAAGTGTCTCAAGCATTCAATGCTTGCACACTCCTTGTCACTATAAAAGGAAGAGCTCTCCATACTGAAATACACACATCTTGAGAGACTTTGAAGATTACTGTGAGCTCTTGATATTCTACGCAAACTGGAAGAATTCTCTAAGTGCAAGAATTTCCAGTTTGCTTGAAAAACTTTATAGCTTTGTTCTAAGTGTTCTTAGTTATTCTGTTGTATACTTTGTGTAAGATTGTTAGAATAGTTTATCTGTTCTTTTCCGCAACAGTCTTAAGTTTTCTATGTGTAATTCTTGTTGAAAGATTTTCAATAAAAGAATTAAAATTGTGAAAATTTTGAGTATTGTATTCAACCCCCCCTTCTACAATACTTGTTATAGCCATCTGGGACTAACAAGTGGTATCAGAGCAGAAAGTTTAATTCCATAAACTTGATCTGCGATGGCTGCCTCCTCTTCTTCAACTATTGAAAACTCTTTTCAAAATAACTTTTCTGAAAATGGGTCCATTTCAAAACCTCCTAAGTTCAATGCTAACAACTTCTCTTTGTGGAAAAGCCGCATGATGCTGTTCATGGAAGGAGTGGATACTAGATATCCAACCATTCTCCAAGAGGGACCCTTTATCCCCAGAGTTTGGGCTCGCTATGAAACGCAGAGGCCTGGTAAAGAAACCATGGAAAAAGATAATTCTGATGATTCGTCTGATGAAGAAAAATCTGCTGCTACTGGTCGTTACATTCTTAAAAATCCTAAGAAATATACTGATGAGGAAAAACGACTTGTGTCTCTTGATTCTAAAGTTAGAACTATCATTGCTCTCTCTCTTCCTGATGAAGTGTACCACTCTCTGGTAAATCTCTCTACTGCCAAAGAGATGTGGTCCACTCTGTGTGTTTTGTATGAAGGTACAAATGAAGTTAAAAAGAGCAGAAAGATTGCTCTTGTTAGAAATTATGAACTCTTTTCTTATGAGAAAGGAGAATCTCTCTCCAACTACTATAATCGCTTTAACAGTCTTCTTAATGACTTAAAGCTGTTAGGTAGAGTGTATGACAATGAGGAAGTCCTGTGCAAATTTATGGACTGTCTTCCCGATTTTTGGGAAAATATCTGTACTTGTATAAAGACAACCAAGGATCTTGATCATATGCCTCTTACTGTTCTTTATGGTACTCTTTTCAACTATGAGCAGACGAAACTGCAAAAGTTTATAAAGAACTCTTCTCTAGCTCTCCTGAGTGACTCTTCCAAAAAGACTAAGTGTTTTCCAAAAATCACCTACCCATCTGACTCTGACCATAATAGTCAAGAAGATCCCAATGATCATTCAGAAGCATATCTTAGTGATGCTAAGGATGAATGTGAGGAAACTTCAGCTGATAAATTATCTGATGAAATGGCCATGTTGGATGGGCACTCTAAATCCAAATCTCATCTCTCTTCTGGAAAATCTAAGTTTGATAGAAATTCATCCTCTTCTCTCTCCAAACACTCTCCTTTGGATAAATCTAATGAGGAATGTTTTAACTGTGGTAAAAAGGGTCATTTTGCTTCTGAGTGTAAGAGTAAACAGTTTGAAAGACCCAGAACTGCTTCCTCAGGCCGATTTTCCTCAAAATCGGAAAGATCCAAATATGATTCCCAAAAGTTCAGCCAACACCTCTCTTCTGCAAATTTTGACCGGGCTGAAAGATACAAGGAAAAATACAAGAGAGAAAAGGAAAGAAATGAAAGACTTATCAGAAGAGGAAAGGGTCTGCCTGCTAAATCTTATGATTTAGCAGATGAACCCACATCTGAAAGCGAATGACTCCTCAACTGCTCTTGTATCAGCTAAGTGCTTCTTCTACTCTTCACAGGTACATACTATGTGTTTTATCTATCTTTTATGAATTCCCTTATTTCAAACTCTTTTGCTATGTGTCCATAATTTCTGCCATCACATCTGAAAACATAAATTTTGGAAATTTTATTTGGCTAGTCTCTGGGTGTTGTTTCTTTCTTAAAAAGAAATCCTCCAAAATTTTTCCAAAAATAACTTTATGACTTCTCATACCGATTTTCTTCTTAAATCTGTGAGTTTCAAAATGTCCAATTCAAAAGAAAGGATTTATGTACTCCCAATTTTTGAAATATGAATTCTATGTGATGCACCCCCATTCTTTGTTATCTCTTCAAAATCTTTGAGCAAAAGTTAGGAAAAATGTCAAGTTTCTAAAAGGAACTCTCTTTATAGAAAATGCTATATCTGTGGTGATATTTCTCATTTTGCCAAAGACTGTGTGAAATAAAGAATTATTCTGAGTGATATAAACTCTTTTCATTCTCTTTCTTCTAACCCAAAAGGACCCACCTTCAAAATGGGTACCTGGAAATTAAATTCTTTGTGATTGCAGATTTTGAGCTGGGCAGATGGATCTATGTGAACAAGTGAGAAAGTTGACAAAACCTTAGAATTCTTTACTCTCATGACATCATAAGCATGTTGATGTCATTCTCATGACATCACCATCTCCAATCTCTTAAAATTCCATTTCTTTTCTAAACCTCACCACCGAAATTTTCCTTAACCACCAAACCAAAACCATATCCCACCATACTTTACTTCCCATCATATGTTTTGCCTCCTCGATCGGTGGTACCCCTCAAATTCGGTGGAACTCTTCAAATTCGGTGGTGAAACCCTTCTAAATTCGGTACAATCCTTCAAACTCCTCGGTGGAATCCTCACACCGATCCACCACCGAGTCTACACCGACCCACACCGATTCCACACCGAATCTCCACCGATCCACCACCTCAAATCTCTCCACCGATCCACCACCTCAAATCCCTCCACCAATCCACCCACTACAAACTCTTCTACAGATGTCACCCCAAATCCTCAAACTCAATCTTTTTGGGTCATCAAATTGGAAGATGAAATTCCAATCTTTTCTTCACTTTGAAGATTTTCTCCATAATGTCTTAGAAGTTTTACTACTGATTTTCCACCGAAAATCCTACCGAAAATAGCCAATTTTCGGTGGATTCTCCTTCATTTTCGGTGGAAAAGTAAAAAAAAAAAAAAAAAAAAAAAAAAAAACCTACCGATTTTCCACCGAAAATCCCACCGAAAATAGCCTATTTTCGGTGGATTCTCCTCAATTTTCGGTGGAAAGGTAGTAAAAAAAAAAAAAAAAAAAAAAAAAAAAAAAACTACCGATTTTCCACCGAAAATAGCCTATTTTCGGTGGATTCTCCTCAATTTTCGGTGGAAAGGTAGTAAAAAAAAAAAAAAAAAAAAAAAAAACCTACCGTTTTTCCACCGAAAATCCCACCGAAAATAGCCTATTTTCGGTGGATTCTCCTCAATTTTCGGTGGAAAGGTAGTAAAAAAAAAAAAAAAAAAAAAAAATCCTACCGATTTTCCACCGAAAATCCCACCGAAAATAGCCTATTTTCGGTGGATTTTGCTCAATTTTCGGTGGAAAGGTAAAAAAAAAAAAAAAAAAAAAAAAAAAAAAAAACTGGTCTTGGTTCTGGCCGATCTTTTCATTTTCTCTTGGTGTTTTTCCTACGTCGGCCGCTGAGGGGGAGAATTCATCTGAGGGGGAGCAACATAAACCCTCAGTACTCATATACAGCGACCAACTTGAAAAAATGAGGAAATCGACGGACCGGTCAAGGGGGAGCACTTCAGTCCGGGCGGATCTAACTGAGGGGGAGAAACACAAAGACCGTCTGATCTAACTGAGGGGGAGCAAAACAAAGACAAAGGATGCTGATGCTAAACATGAAAAGATGCCAAGATGCAACAGTTGGGCAGAAGTATCCTAAGGCTGCTGATCAAAATGAAGAATCCTCAAGCCAGACACAAGTTTCAACTCGCCCCTCCAAAGATGCAAGTAATATTCATTCTGTTTATACTGTTTATACTTCTTTCCTTTTCCTTTCGATTATTTGTACAGCTATACCTTTTTATTTTTTTCTTATATGTAAATATCATATATACATACACACATAAAAAAAAAAAAAAAAAAAAAATGGACTGTGTGAAAAAGAACCCAAAAGAGTAAAGAAGGGTCAACTTGCATTATTCACTGTCTTACTCATGTTTTTCTAAGTATGGATGTCATCATCAAATAGGGGGAGATTGTTGGGTCATCAAGATTTGAAGATGACCTCATGATCTCCTTTTATACTTTGAAAAACATTTTATACTTAGAGAAATTTTGGATGCATGGTTCTTTGTAATGGCTTGTACAAGATATCAAATGTTTGGTGAAGTCAAAGATCAACCAAAGTCAAGATTAAAGATTCTCTCATTGTGGAAGTGAAAGATCTTTTCTCAAACATACAAGTCATTGTTCACCGAAATTGTTCTCACAATTTCGGTGGTATTTCCACCGAAACTTCTCTCTATTTCGGCCTAGTCTCAAAGAAGCTTTTCCCAAAGATGATGTCA
The DNA here is from genome assembly GCA_033807775.1 of Saussurea involucrata. Taxonomy (NCBI): domain Eukaryota; kingdom Viridiplantae; phylum Streptophyta; class Magnoliopsida; order Asterales; family Asteraceae; genus Saussurea; species Saussurea involucrata. Next base: position 6,114,201 of record CM066323.1, read on the forward strand.
TATATCTCAAAGATGATGTCACATATCTCAAAGATGTGTCACATATCCCAAATGACATTTCGGTGGGACCTCAAAGAAGCTTCAAAGATGCTTTCTCCAAAGATGTGTCACATATCTCAAGTTTCCATCGGTGGTGCTTTTCTTGAAAGAAAATCTGAGAAGCAAAAGGAGACAAAAGTGAGAGACATAATAAGACAAAATGAGAAGCAAATTCATTTTGTCTTGGAAGAAATCTTACAACCTTTCTTCGGTGGTGCATTTGTTGAAAGAGATTTTGAGAAGCAAAAGGAGACAAAAGTGAGAGACATAATAAGACAAAATGAGAAGCAAATTCATTTTGTCTTGGAAGAAATCTTACAACCTTTCTTCGGTGGTGCATTTGTTGAAAGAGATTTTGAGAAGCAAAAGAAGACAAAACTGAGAGACATAAGAAGACAAATTGAGAAGATATTTTCTACATGGATAAAGTGACCTTCTGTCTTATTATCCATTTCCATGCAAAGCTCTTTTCTCATGCATGAGCTCCTCTGTCTGCACCTAGTAAAAGGTGACAAGGACTTCACAACTTTCCAGAAGTCAACATCCTCAGCAAGTGTGAAGATGACAAGTGTCTCAAGCATTCAATGCTTGCACACTCCTTGTCACTATAAAAGGAAGAGCTCTCCATACTGAAATACACACATCTTGAGAGACTTTGAAGATTACTGTGAGCTCTTGATATTCTACGCAAACTGGAAGAATTCTCTAAGTGCAAGAATTTCCAGTTTGCTTGAAAAACTTTATAGCTTTGTTCTAAGTGTTCTTAGTTATTCTGTTGTATACTTTGTGTAAGATTGTTAGAATAGTTTATCTGTTCTTTTCCGCAACAGTCTTAAGTTTTCTATGTGTAATTCTTGTTGAAAGATTTTCAATAAAAGAATTAAAATTGTGAAAATTTTGAGTATTGTATTCAACCCCCCCTTCTACAATACTTGTTATAGCCATCTGGGACTAACAGCGTGAAAGTCAAGTATTGTAGAGCGCCGGCTAAACTCCGACAAGTGGTTGGATCTTTGAGAGGGGGACCCGAAGCAACGCTTAATTTAGAACCGGTGTCGACCGGAGTAGAAGATGGATTGCATGACGACATGCAGGCTCGTTCTAGAATTTCCATGGCGTATTTGCGTTGTGATAAAAATAGCCCGTGAGAATGTTGAGTGACCGAAATGCCTAGAAAAAAAACTGAGAGGCCCGAGGTCTTTCATGGAAAATTCGTTGCTCAAACGGTTCATGATATTCTGCCGTAGGTCCTCGGAGGAGGCGGTTAAGATGATGTCGTCAACGTAGAGTAAAAGATAAGCCATATCATTGCCCCGACGATAAATGAATAGAGAGTTATCGCACCTGCTGTGAGAAAAACCGAGAGTAGAGATGAACAAAGCAAACCGTGTGTACCAAGCCCACGGGGCCTGCTTGAGGCCGTACAAAGATTTCTTGAGATGGCACACGTGATTGGGAAAACAGTTGTCTTTAAACCCCGGTGGTTGATGCATGAACACCGTTTCCTGAAGATGGCCGTGGAGAAACGCGTTTTTAACATCAAGTTGCCTGATTTCCCATTTCTTGGAGATCGCTAAAGTGAGGACTGTCCGGATAGTCGCTGGTTTGACCACGGGGCTGAAAGTGTCGTGACAATCAATTCATTCACGTTGAGACCTGCCATTCACAACCAACCGAGCCTTATGGCGCTCGAGAGACCCGTTAGAACGAAACTTATGTGTAAAAACCCACATACAACGGATGATATTAGCATCAACAGGTCGAGGTACAAGATCCCATGTTTTGTTTTTAATAAGAGCATCATATTCATCAAGCATGGCACTCGTCCAATTACGGCCACGTAAGGCATCGACATGGGAGAACGGAAGGGGAGATACGGAGATGTGAGAGTGGGAGAGGGCATATTTAGGATTTGGTTTAGTGTTTTCCCCGTGTGGTCATTGAGTGTGTGGGTCTGGGAGTAGGAGCTGGGGTGGTCGGTTGTAACATCCCCAATCCACCGTACACGATATTGTCCGCTTTGCGGATACCCTCTGCATAACAGCATGCCGGCACCGCTCACGGTTTTGTTCCTGCCCGCACAGGCATACGCAGGACGCACCCAGACCGCACCCTGTGACAGGCAAAAGGCCTCATGCAAGGAAGGTATCCATCCACCCTTATAAGGAGGACTTCGTTCCCCCTCCTAGCCGATGTGGGATCTCACAATCCACCCACCTAAGTGGGATCAGCGTCCTCGCTGACACATCGACCCGGTGACTGGCTCTGATACCATTATGTAACATCCCCAGTCCACCGTACACGATATTGTCCGCTTTGCGGATACCCTCTGCATAACAGCATGCCGGCACCACTCACAGTTTTGTTCCTGCCCGCACAGGCATACGCGGGACGCACCCAGACCGCACCCTGTGACAGGCAAAAGGCCTCATGCAAGGAAGGTATCCATCCACCCTTATAAGGAGGACTTCGTTCCCCCTCCTAGCCGATGTGGGATCTCACATCGGTGTCGGCTGTGGTGGGAGTGCCGAAGGGGAGCTAGAAGGGGCTGTTGGTGAGGAGGCCGTAGGGGAATTAGAATGGGCAAGTGGTGAGGAGGCCGTAGGTGGGAAATTGGGAGGGGTTGGACTCGAATTAGAGGGCGGTGTAGATGGTTGTGGGTAAAAGTGGGGTTGGAAGATGGGATGAACACCGTCATTAAGAAACGTATAGTCGTTTGTGGGATTGTTGGGTTTTGAGAAAGGGAACGATTGTTCATCAAAGGTGACGTGTCTGGAGATGATTATGCGGTTGGATGATAGGTCAAAACACTTGTAGCCTCGGTGGTTTGGAGGGAATCTGAGAAAAACACAAGGAGTGGATCGCGGTTGTAATTTATGGATTGTGGGATTATGGGGAAAACATAGGCAGCCAAAGACCCGTAAGTGGGAGTACGAGGGTAAGTGGTGGTAGAGGAGAGAAGTAGGAGAGAAATAGGAGATAGTTTTCTGGGGTAATATGTTGTGGAGATAGGCTGCCATGCTAATCGCATGCGGCCAAAACGAAGGTGGAACTTGAGCATGAAGGAGAAGCGTGCGAGAGATTTTATTTAGGGTTTGTAGTTTTCGCTCGGCTTTGCCGTTTTGAGCGGAAGTATATGGACATGAGAACCGAATTTGAATCCCAAGTTGGGCACACAAGGTTAGAAAAGGAGCGTTATCGTATTCACGACCGTTGTCGCATTGAAAAGATTTAATATTTTTCTTGAATTGAGTTCGAATATAGGCGCAAAATTGTTTGGATATTCCAAACGTTTGAGACTTTTTGGCAAGTGGAAAAATCCAGACAAATTGAGTGTAATCGTCGAGAAATAAAAGGTAATAACGATGGCCGCTCGAGCTTACGATAGGGGAGGTCCATATATCACTATGAATGATGTCAAATGGTGCGATAGAACATGAAGTAGAAGAATAAAACGGTAACTTATTATGTTTCCCCAATTGACAAGAATTGCAAAAACATTTATTTGAAGTACTAGAAATTAAATGACTAGACAAAATTTTCCTAAGAATAGGGTCGCCCGGATGACCAAGACGATTATGTCACAACGAGGAAGAGACGGTCGCAAACGCTGACGGAGACTGTGGTAAAGGAATGGAAAGTGGGTAGAGACCCCCTTGACTATTGCATCGGAGGATAGTGTTCCCCGTCTTGAGAACCTTCACAGAAAAACCCAGTGGGTCAAATTCAATGGAGACTTTATTATCACGGGTAAACTGACGAACTGAGATAAGATTTTTAATCAGATTAGGAACAACGAGAACATTAGATAAGGTTAGAGGAGATGTAGTGGAAGGAATGTGAGCCATACCTGTGGCCGTAATGGGAAGAGTGTTACCATTGCCAACGATGATATTATTACCATTGCCAAAGTGTACCTGATGTCGAATTTAAAACATGAGAAGGAATGCGGACGTGGTGACCATGGAGAGTATCCCGTGGTCGGATACAGGCATGGTGGCATGGTCCATTGTGGAGGCTGCCATGACCACGGTGGTTGAGAGAAAGCCCAAGGGGGGCGCTGCCACGAATGATCGAATGATGTTCGGCCACCTCGACCGCCGCCCCAAGAGGAAAAACCGCCGCGACCACGGCCACGGTCTCGAGGTTGTGACCGGTCAGATTGCCATGTGGGAGAGCGATGGTCGTATCGAGAAGAAGGAGGAGTACCGTCGGTTGGAGTACTCGAATGTCCGGTGTTTGCAACGAACGCATTTGGTGTACCGGTGGAGATCGACGCTTGTTTGGCTTTTCGGGATTCTTCTAATGTGAGCATGCTCCTTGCTTTGTAGAATGGCGGCAATGGATCAGATTGTTGGATGATGGTTGCGACACCATCATATCCGTCCGAAAGGTCGGCCACCAATTGGAGAACCAGCCGTTGGTTGGATACCGGAGAACCAACGTTTGCAAGTTGGTCAGATAACATCTTTAGATGCTGGCAGTAAGCGGAAACGTTCGGAAAATCGGCTTGTTGGGTTCTTGAAAACTGGTGCTCGAGATGGACAGCGCGGGAGTTCTTGTTATCCTGGAAAATATCTCGGAGATGATCCCAGGCAATCTGGGCCGTTGAATCGGGCTCGAGAATGGTGTGTAGAAGATCTGTAGAGATGGTTCCGTAAATCCATTGAAGGACGACGGCATCCAGACGGTTCCATAGTTTATCATCGACGGTGGTGTCTCGAAGGGGTGTTAGGTGATCCTGAACTTGATATGCTCGGGCATGGATCTTGAAGAGTTCTGCCCAAGATGCATATTGCACCTTTTCGATCTCTAAGGTGATTGGTATGAACGTGCGTATGTTGGATACGGTCAAAGCAGGATGGAAGGGAGTTTTGGGTTGATCATTGGTGGGAGAGGCTGCTTCGTCTGCCATGGTGACACCAGCGGCGGCGATTATCAAGAGAAGAAAGATAAGAGATTTTAGGTTTTCAGAGAATATGGCTCTGATACCATATTAGACTTTCACCGTGAATCTCTTCTCATTCATTCCATGTGTATAAATAGTTACAAGGTTGAGTTTTACAAGGAAACTATATCTCTAAGAGATATACACAAACAATATACACAAATCTTTAGAGATATACACATACTCTAATTATCTCTAATTTATGCTTATCGGCTATTAAATATGACATGGTAACCCTTATTCCGATAAATGTTTGGTTAACAGTCTCTTATATTTTGTACTATTTTTTTGTTTTTGTTTTGAGTCCTTATTACAAGTGAAGGTTGTTAGATAAACCATTGAACTGAAACCGAACGGGGAAAAAGTGTCGAAGAAGCCATTGAACTACAATCAACCTGGAAAAGAGGATAACATTTAACTATAACGTATCAGATATTTTATAGTACGAGTTAGTTGAAAAAAGGATAAATGTTTCAACATCACGGTGGTGTCGGAGAGTGTACCAATATGAGATTTTAAATATAGCTCCAAAAAATTGGGATGTATTTCTAGGTTGGATTTCATATCCCAATAAACCCCGTAATCATAATAGAATGGGTTTTTAAATCTATGGGGATTGGGTTAATTATTTAATCAAATGATATTGAGCAGGTTTATCATCCTTTCTCGAGAAAACAAGTGGGCTATTTTTTGCAAAACTGTGTTCATTTTTTAGAAATCGAATGGATTCGGTCTCGAGTAAATAAGGCTCCTCCTCCGAATGAATTCAATGGGATCTAGAGAGATCATGTCTTCATCCGTAGGCTCCTAAGAGCATCTCCAACATCTTCTCCATAATTTCTCCAAAATGAAGAACCAAAAGTCAAAATCCCTAAAAAATTACATGCATCTCCAACAGATTCCTCATTTTGGAGAAAAAACAATGATTATAATATTAAAATATTATATTTATCTATTAAAATATTATTTCTCTCTCTAAATATTATTTTTCAAAGATTTCTATTGGTGCTCTCACTAAGCAATCATTTTTTGGGTTAACTCCATATTTGGAGAAAAACTCATTCTCTCTCCTACTTTCTCCATTTTGGAGATAGTTTTGGGAAAGCTGTTGGAGCAAAAAAAACAACCAAAAATCCCCATATTCTCAATTTTCTCCAAAATGGGGAAGTTGTTGGAGACGCTCTAAGACCATCCACACCCCTGTAAGACCATACTCCTTTCTAAAGTGTCACATCAGCCTTGCAATAACACATTCCACACCCATGCAAGACCAAACTTGTGAGCTGTGGCAAGTTGAAGTATTTGAGATCCTTTGTTATTTTTAGGAGTTTTCAATTTTGGAATTTTACTTCTTTGTTGGAGTTTAGAGCTATAATCTTTTGGATTTTTCCTAAACATGTGCTTAGTGCACATTTTGTTTTTCTTAGGGTATGCCCCTCGTAATTTGTCTCTTTTTATTTGGTTTTGAATAAAGTTTTTCCGGGGTTCCGTCCCTTTTCCAAAAAAAAACTCCTTTCTAAAGTAATAATTATAATAATTATAATATAGATAATATAGATAATTATAATATAAATAATATAGATAATTATAATATAACTAATAAATTAATTATAAAATATAGATAACTAAAATTTTACTTTTGTTTTCTTTTACTATATTTTGTCTAAATATAATTTAATTAACAAATAAAATACATAGATATATTGAAAGCATCCAACGTTTATTAAAATACAAATATTACACAAAATACACAATAAACATTACAATACTAATTATTTTCTTCTTCTTCAAATCGACTCCAAATCTCTTCCACTAAATCGGTTTGCAATTGATGATTTGTTGATCTATTGCGGACTCTTGTATGACGTCGAAGATAGTTCTCATATTCAGGAAGATGACTTTGAGAAATTTCAGGCATGGACAAACTAAAACTAAGATCATCATCTATATAATCGGATTGACGAATATATGAATCACGTTCATCTTCAACAATCATGTATTTTCATAATTTTTATATTAATGTACTTTTATTTTAGTAGTTTAAATAAAAAACATTGCATAAAAATATCATTTTTTTAAATAAAGCGTGATGTATAAAATTAATTACCAACTGAATCCTCTTCCTAAGGGCGGGCATCTTCAATGAGTCACACTAAATTTTACACCAAATTTTAAAAGTAGTGTAAAAAGTTGTGTACAATTTAGTGTTAATAGTAAATCTTCTCCAATGAGTAACACTATTTTTTATAAGTGATGTAAAAAGTAACGTAGATGAATAGTGTTACACCAAATATAACGTTTATTACACTAAATTTAGTGTAGAAAATATTGAAGATATGAATAGTGTCATTTAAACCAAATTTAGTGTTTAGTGTAAGATTTAGTGACCCCATTGAATGGTCTAAGACTACATACCTTCCTGAAGGTATGGCCTTGAAAAGCACTCCTAACTACTATCAAATTCAAAGTCAGTGGCATGAAAACTATAAAATAACAAAACAAGAATCACAACTGAACTTCACAGATTCTCAACCCGTTGTAGTACAAGATCATTAGGAGGATATAGGATCATTGAAACCTAACAACAATGCATGAAATGTCATCCCTACTCTTCCTTGAAAGCGCCTCTTTAATAAGTTGTTTTGCAGCTAATCGAGGATCATCGACATCCTTTATGCTATCTATAGCCTCTTCATTCGACATAACCTGCAAACACACACACACACACACACATTGAGGGGGTGTTCGATTCAGACAGGGGCATGAAATGAAGAACTGAAAATGAAAATGATAGGAAATGAAAATGAAGTTGGGTAGATAACAGACCTTCCATACACCATCACTGGCCAAGATCAGAAACTCAGTATCATCATCCACCACCTCCATAAACACATCTGGTTCTGAACTTATGTGTTCCTTCAACTTTTTGTCACCAAACGATCTTGACATTGCCAAACTTGCATCAACACGAGCACAATCCCCTGTGTCGTGTCAGGTTCCAACATATATCGAGGAAAAAAACACACCAAATCAGTTACCATTTTGGAATCTTACAACATGCATATAAAGGAAATTAACAAATGGAAAAATGGTTCCTTTTCATTGATTATTATTGGATCTTGTGGTTTCAAGAAATCTTGATACCTGGAAATTCGCATACAAAACCCCCTTTCTCTTCGATAATCTTTCGCTCCTTGTTCGGCTCGTGATCAACTGATAACTGTTTCGCCACACCATCCTGGCATAAAACCGCCCGCGAATCTCCAACATTGGCTACCACCAAAGTTTCACAGTTTATCAAGATTGCTGTAACAGCTGTTGAACCGCCTTTTCGTTTCTTGATTGCTTTGTTTATGACCTTACAGTCTGTGAATTCATATGCTCTCCTAATGGCTTTCTCCGGCTCCGTCCAAAAATCCGGCTAATCATCATCCAAGAAAGAAGATGATTTATGATTACAAACACTACAACAAATTTCAGTTTATAGGACGCCTAAAATAAATAAGCGTCTCAATAGAGTGTTTTATAGGATGATAAGTTTATAGGACTCTTTTGACCATCGTAACAAGGTTTGTAGAACATTTTCAAAATAAAGTAACTTTATAGGACGCTTTTGAAAAGTGTCATATAAACCCATCTTTTTAAGGACATTTTTCGATTAGTGTTCTATAAAATAGTTAGGGGTGTTTGGGATTGCTTATTTTATTGACTTATTTGCTTATTGTTTTTCCACAATGCAAATAAGTCATTTTTAGCGTTTGGATTGAAAAAACAAAAAGTGCTTATGACTTTTCCTAAGAATATGAAGAAAGTCTTTACCTGGTTTATGATATTGTCGAATAAATGTGATCGGAGATAATCAGGAACTTCTTGGCTTAAATGGCCATCGAAAACGGCAAATAATCCGAGTTCATTGCCGTCGACCTGCCTGAATTGTGCGAAAACACAATCTTCCATCGGATGGGGCATCTTTCCTTCAACTGAATGATATCCATGGCGGATCTTCTTGTTTATCCGGCTTCTTCCTTTTCCGGTTTCCACTGTGGGTGCACTCAGATCACGGTTTTCCTGCGAAAATTCATATATATGATCATCAGATAGCTACAAAATTAATGAAAAACGACAGAAGTTCATATGATCGAAAGTTTTGAAGAATGTTGATGATTGTTTGAATTTTGGGGATTTGAGGATACCTGCATGATGTTGTGGTAGAGGGAGGGTGATTGATTGATTGGTATTTGGTGGAGGTGATATAGGAATGGTGGGATATATGGTGCAAATTTGACACGACCAAGAAATGGAGGATGACTCGCTGATTCATTCAGCCAGCGGTGAAGTCGCCGCCATCTTCGTCTTTTTAAATCAAAATTGCATAAGAGGTTACTTCAACATGCAATAATAAGAGTTTGAAAAACACAATATTTTTCTATTTATTTTAACTAGACACGTGCATGCACGCTATGAAACGCAAAACATTCCAAACCTAAAAATGAAAATTCGAAAGAGTAATATTGTTCCATATTTAGTTTTATTATCTATCACACACTACCAAGAATAACCATAATATTTTTAAGGGGTATAGATAGATAAATATAGATAAAGATGTAAAATGTACAAGTGGTGGAAGCCCTGACTACAAGTTTAACCAAAGATGTTGTAGCCCAGTGGCCGGTAACATCCCGGGAGGGTCAGTGGTGGAAGCCCTGACTACCCGGGTTCGAGTCCCGTGGTGATCACTTATGCGGTATCCCGATCGTGGGCCTGCCCAATTGGGCCGGGTCGTGGGTCGAGGAGGATTAGTCTGGGTGGCACCCTTAAGTGGGAGCCCGGGATACCCCGGAAAGCGTGCGTGTGTGTTGCCTTTAAAAAAAATGTACAAGTTTAAAAATCTCGATACATTAATTCTTGAAAAATCTCGATGCCCATTTATGACATTTTAGTTTAAATAATAATTATGAATGTACAAAATGAAAAATGAAGAAAATAAGAAATATAAAACAAATTAGTTCGTATATATTCATGATATTCAATAATATCATTAAATCCAAGCTAAATCAATATTGAGCTCATTTCGAAGGTATTTACGAGACGATTACTATGATATAGTTTGTACAAAAAGAAAAAATTTATTTTTAATGCATTTTAGTTCATATACGATTATTTATGTTAAAATGATAAGAGACTAAAACGAAAAATGAAAAAGTAATGGATTAAAATTAAATCGAATAACTATTTATAAGGGTATTAACTGTAAGTTATATATTTAAAAAGATTTTGTTGACGAGAGATATGGGAGGAATGTGTGTGGAATGATAGTGGGTATGCTTTAGATGTTGTATAACATGCTATTATCTTAAACTTTCAAAACATAGAATTTTAATAAGATACCATAGATTATTAAGGTCAAGAGATTAATTGAGATAAACAAATATCACTGGTTTAAAAAAATCCAAACCAAACAAGCATTATTATATATAAAAATTTATACATTTTCGACATCTTAAAATCATTTCCAAAATAAAAAATGAAGAAATCATAAAATAATTATAAAAAAAAGTAAAGTTCATCTTTCAATAATCAATCTGTTTAAAAATGATTGTTCAAGAGTGTCTCTTAGGGTGCGTTTGGTACATTGGACATGACATAACAGAACAGAACAGAACAGAGATCATTGTCCCATGTTTGGCAGACCTTTTATGTGGAACAGACAGGAACAAAGTGAAACAAGCTGGAACAGGCCTGTTCCACCCCCACCCCATGGAACAAGCTGGAACAGACTTATGTTTTACCAATATAACCTCAAAATAAAATATAATTATCTTCTAAAACATCAAACACACGTTCAATTTTATATTTTATTCATTCTTTAATTTTTATTTATTTTTATTTTGTCTAATGTTATATGTTCTATTCTGTCTACCACACGCTGAACATCTGTTTTGTTTTGTCCTGTCCCGTTCTGTTCTGTTCTGTTCTATCTTGTCTGCGTACCAAACGCACCCTTAGACTGCGTTTGGTATGCAGACTACATGGGACGGGACGAGACAAAAAAAATAGTCCCATGTTTGGTACGCCATGGGACAAAAACGACATGGGACAACATGGGACAATTTTTTAATTTTGTGGGACAAAACATGAAAATTCTTGTTCCACCAAAATAGGTGGAACAAGATGGGACTAAACTTGGAGATTACCATTTTACCCTCATTAGACATCTGATTATATACAAACCCTACCCAAATTCGTGAGCCTCCATCTCCATTTTGCCTGAACGACTTCATCCCCTCGGTTTCATCTCGTTTCATCCCATCGATTTCATCTCCATTTTGCAGGTACGATTTACCCTTCTCTTCTTCTCCATCTCGTCGATTTCATGGTCAATTTCTCTTGCTATTGTCTTCTCCATCTCGTCGATATATGCGATTTTTTCTTGACAATATATGCGATTTTTTCTTGTTGATATATGCGATGCGATTTTTCTTGCTGATATATGCGATTCCACCTACTGTTGATATATGCGATTACACCAACTGTTGATTCCAGTTGATTTTTCTGCTGTTGATGTATGTATGTATGCGATTTTTTTTCCTAGCAGTGGCTACTATTTGTTTCTGCTGCTGTTGATATATATATATGTATGTATAACTATCAATAGATGTATGTATGTATGCTGTTGATGTATGTATGTATGTTGTTGATGTATGTATTTCTGCTGTTGATGTATGTATGTATGTATTTCTGCTGTTGATGTATGTATATATGTATGTATAACTATCAATAGATGTATAGTTAAACATTGTGTAAAAAACATAACCAGTGGCAAACTTTATTTGATAGTGTTTGCTCCTTGGTTTGTAACATAAAGTTATTTAAATAAATTTTGGTTGATTTGTGTTATTTATAATCATTATATGATATAAAATAGAGTAAATTACATTTTTGGTCCCTGTGGTTTTCACTTAGTATTAAGTTTAGTCCCTATTTTAAACTAATTACACTTTTGGTCATTATGGTTACCACTTAATTACACTTTTGGTCATTATGGTTGCCACTTGAATTCAACTTTGACCCATTTGACTAACTTCAGTTAAAATTTTATGTTAACTAAAGGGTATTATGGTCTTTTTAGTTTATTTTGTATCATCTTAATTTAAGAATAAAAATATATATTTATATACTAATATAATAAATTATTAATATTCTAATATATAAAAAGATACCCATCATTCTCTTCCCTTTACCCTGAACTCCGGCCGACCCCATGCTTCCCTTTCCTGTAAACTCCGGCCTCACCTCCGGCTGACCCTATCTTGTACTTGTCGCCTTCATCTCTTTTATCACCTTTAACTCCACTTTGTAGGTCATCTCTAGTTTGTCGTCATATCATATCCACCCTCCATCTCAAATCCCTTTTTGATCTGAATCACCACAGTTCATCACTATCCAAGTCTCGTTGGAGTTGGTTAACCTCTATCTCAGATCCATTTTGATTTAGTTTTTTATTAGAGTTCTGATTTTAGAGTTTGATTTAGTTAGATTCTAATTTTGGATTTTTGTATCCATCAAAAGCAAATAATCGTTGAGAAAGTCATTAGACCTAATCGATCCTGAGAAGATTGGTTTCTTCATGATCCGTTCTTTTCCTTTAGATGCACCCAGATGATTATCTTTGTTTTCTGTTCAGAAGATTATCTTTGTTTTCTTCATGATATGTTCCTCCCATCCAACTCTGTCACCGATCTGCACACACCACACTTCTAATCTGCACCGCCGATCTACATCTCATATCCATCTTCCGGTGAGAAAACCTATCCCGAAATGTGTATCCCCGCTGACGATGACCTCCAATAATGGAACCAACACCCATCAACGTTGATACACACCCACACTCATATTTTGTCCATCTCTATTTCTCAAACGTAAAGGAATTTTGTGGAATTTGATTTGTAGGTTGCATGTTTTCTTGGAAGGTAGAAGATCTTCATATAATAAAAATCTAAGTGTTTGTTAATTGAAGTAGAATGATATAAATCATAAATGTACTTTTTCTTGAATTTGCCGACAAAAACCCATCACGAAAATCCTCAAACTCTCGAAGCCAAAATCAGATTACAGATCCTTCGAGTCAAAATCGAACTCTTTAACTCATTTGATGTCTTCTTAGCTGATCAGAGGATAAGCGATATGCTACCGAAGATATTGGGGAAGGTGTTCTACAGCAAGAAGAAAAAGATTCCGGTGCCGGTGGAATTCAGGCGTGATGGAGATTGGAAAGACGAGATTGACAAGGGATTTGACCTTGTGTTTATATATATATATATAATATTCTTTAATTTTAATTTTTAAAGGAATATGAAATAATAACTAAAAAGACAAAAATACCCCTAAGTTAATAGATCTATTTAACACAAGTTAGTTTGAGGGACCAACATTGAAAAAGAATGACAACCACAATAACCAAAATTGTAATTAGTTTAAAATAAGGACTACACTTGATAGTAGATGGAAACCACAAGGACCAAAAGTGTAATTTACTCTATAAAATAACATTAGACAGCGCTTAAGGGCAATCTGGTCATTTTAACAGTTCTGTCATGTCCTCTCCAGCTTACCAAACGCAAAACAGACAATTAGTCCTGTCTTGTTCTAGTCGTACCAAACGTAGGACAGACAATTAGTCCTGTCATGTCCCGTCCCATCCAGTCTGCGTACCAAACGCTACCTTAGGGTTATATTAAAATAAAAACTTCGGAGCGTCGTGGTATATTTTTTTTCCAACATCTATGTTAAACTTATGTTGAAATAGATTAGAGTAAACCTGAATTTTGGTCTTTGTGGTTTGTCAAAAATCTCGATTTTGGTTCTTGTAGTTTATCTAGTACAAATTTATCACTATTATTTGCCTTTTTTCTTGGTTTTGGTCATTCCCCCTAACAAATGTTCACTAAAATCGTTATTCAAGGACAATTAGGGTGCGTTTGGTATACTGGACATGACATAACAAAACAGAGATCATCGTCTCATGTTTGGCAGGACTTTTATGTGGAACATGCTGGAACAAGCTGAAATAGGCCTGTTCCACCCCCACCATTTGGAACAAGGTGAAACAGACTTATGTTTTATCAATATAACCTCAAATTAAAATTCAAATCTCTTCTAAAACATCAAATACATGTTCTATTTTATATTTTATTCACTCTTTAAATTTTATTTATTGTACTTTATCAAATGTTATCTGTTCTGTTCTATCAAGTTTTGTCTACCAAACGCTGAACATCTGTTCTGTCCTGTCCTGTCTCATCCTGTTCTATCATGTCTGCGTACCAAACGCACCATTAAGTCTTTTTTCATTTTTTTTCATTCTTTCTTTAAAAAAATATAAATTAAATTACTTTTTTACTCGGTTTTTTATCTCTACCGGGCCGTGCAGGTGCCCTGCCTCCAAGAGAAGAAAAGACACCAATTGATTCAATAGAAGGCATGAAGCAGACAGAGCGAGAAGAGAGGGTATCATTTATCCTGTTGCAGCGTTCATGAATACTTTTATTGAAGAATCGAAAATTTAGCTCCCAACCCTAGTCAGCAAGCTTCAAAAGTCCTTTCTTCTTTCTTAGGTCCCGATCCTTCGTCAATCCCGGGCCTGGCCCATTTTGCCATCTGTATCTAACATACAAAATCTTATCTTTTAAGGCCAAAATCATTAACCTCAAAGCCCAAGCCCATATTCTACTCTTCATTCGTTTTTTTATATCCTGGCCCACCAACCTATTTCTAACGTCACAATGACGTCATCAAACAAAAACTGTTGCATTAGTTGTATCAAATGCTTCATAAATTGTACATTTATTTATGTCAAAATATTTAAATTTAAATGTTTTTCCATGTTTCCACCACTGTCTTTCTCAGCCCTAAACAAACTCTCTCCCCCTCTCTCTCTCTCTCTCTCTCTCTCTACATAATTTTCCAATTATTTTTCATAATTATAAATCGAACACCATTTCTGTTTTCTTGATCTCCTTCTAGAATTCCAAACCCCCACCATCTTCAACCTCACTCTCTTTTCAATTCAATTTCACAAACCCTACTTTATTTTTAAACCCCAAAGTGTTTCAAGAAACACCCCAAAAAATTCAAGGTACTACTTGTTTGCTTTCTGTGGGTAGTGTTTCGCTTTCGCTTTCAGTGTCAGTTATATTGTTCTTAAAGATTTCGAAAATCAATCTTTCAACTGCCATTTTATCATCCTTCACTTCACCTAATGATTGTTACACTTTGCTTCTTTGAGTGTTTCTTGCTTGCTGCATTACGATCTTCATCGAAAAAATCATCCCACTTATTGCTTTAACTGTTGATTGTGGGCATGGAGTTTCTTGCTGATCGATAAGTCAATTATTTTCTCAAATTCTGTTTCAGATTTGATACGTTGAAATTGGAGAGTAAAGATGGACGATGCGGCAGCTCTTATGGAGGCCACAGGATCTCGGTTTAGTAATCTTGAACTCATTGGAAGAGGTTCTTTTGGTGATGTCTATAAGGGGTAATTCTGGGTTTTTGCCTGTTATTTATATATGTATATTTTCTTTAATATGTTTGTTCTTTTCTCTGTTGAATCAACTTTAGAATTTTACAGTTTATGTGACGTGTATACAACCATTTCAAGAAACCCATATTGTGTTCTTAAACATTGAATCTTGGTGGATTCAAGAAATCCATATCGTCTTCCTGATGGGATTGCATTTATATGCTATTTTAAATGGTCTTTCGAAAAGATGAGATGTAAATTGAACAGTTAGATTGAATCTTGGTGGATTCAAGAAACCCATTTTGCAATACTATGTGAAAACACACTGTTTAGATAGCGAAAAATTAATCTTTTTAATGCTGTCATTGGTGGTTCGTGTAGCATAACGTTTCTTGGTTGTAAAGCTGATTGATTCAGATGTGGTGTAACCGCCAACCGAATTTCCGGATAAAATTGCTGCATTATATGGAATTAATTCACTTTAGGAAAGATGCTTTCGTTTATTTGGTTTCGGGGAAAATGGGAATTCTTAATGAAACAACTACTCTTCAATCCAGTGAGGTTTAAGTTGGATCTTGTTATTCAATGTGATATTGCTCTCACTTTATAAGTTAAGAAATAGTTATGCGCCGTGCAAATCTCCTCCCTTATTGTCTTTATTTATGTTTATACAAGCATAAGGGGCTGTTTGGTTGGTTTTCCGTTAAGTCCTGTATGGATAAAGCTGTCGATGTGGATTAATCTGTTTGTATAGATTCAAAAGGTTTTTGTTTGCAAGGGTTTTTTCATAGATGGAAGGAGCCTGTTTTTTAATCAGGAGGGGCAGGTTTGGAAAAAAAAAACTTGGCTTTCTGCATAAAGCTTCCCCCTAGAAGCTTACTGAATAACCCACTTTCTATATCATTAAGCCACCACCAAACAATCATATATAGCTGACCGAATAAGCTATATGGTTTATATGCATGGTGACAACTTTTTTTTTTCTTTATGTACAGATTTGACAAGGAGCTAAACAAAGATGTTGCGATTAAAGTTATTGATTTAGAAGAATCGTGAGTTTTTTTAATCCGCCTGATCGTTTAATTTGGTGACAAATAGTTAAATATTTCTTGTGTTTATGTTAAAATTTTCATTTCTACGCTCTGCAGAGAGGATGAAATCGAGGACATCCAAAAGGTATATATATTTTCTTGCAATATTTATTTCCTTCTAGTAAATCTGTAAAATATTAATAGCTTTGTGAATAATATTTCTTTCAGGAGATAGCAGTTTTGCAACAATGCCGATCTCCGTATATAACAGAATACTACGGGTCCTACCTTCACCAAACTAAACTATGGATAATAATGGAATACATGGCTGGCGGCTCGGTTGCTGATCTCGTAGGTTACTTCACCGACTTCTTAATGTTTATTTTCACAAATAACACATTTTTTGTATTCCATTTCCGTTGAAACAAGAATTACATATTCCCATCACTCATTTTCTAAAATAATCTACCGATAAAGTCCTTTCACTTAGATGTTCATTTAATTTTCTTTTTCTAAAGTAATTAATCGATAAAGTTCCTACCTTTCTTTGCCAGATCCAACCGAATCAACCGTTGGATGAAATGTCTATAGCCTGCATTTTACGTGACTTGCTTCTTGCAATCGAATATCTCCATAATGAAGGGAAGATCCACAGAGACATCAAAGGTTCTCACAAATACATCTATAAATTTCATTTACATCTTATTTTCTTTTTTTGCGTATACTTCCAAATTGGGACATAAAATTTGATAATAAGTTGAAGAATGAGTTAATATGTTTACTTTATAGGTAATATTCGATATCTTCTAATGAACCGTTAGCTTTTTTTTACACATGCTTGCATAACGAAAACATTTTCTCACATTTTGGCAGCTGCAAACATTTTGTTGACCGAGAATGGTGACGTTAAGGTACTTCTAATGTTAAAATCAATCGAGGGTCATTATTGCTATGTTTGAAAAAAAGTTCTTATTAAATATGAAATTTTATGCTCACGATACTTCTTTTATCAATTTTGTGACAGGTTGCGGACTTTGGTGTGTCTGCACAACTAACCAGAACAATTTCTAGAAGAAAGGTATAATCGTGCACATGTCTTAATGACCATATTTTCCGACGTTTTGTGTTGCATGTGCATTTCTTTTTATATGTAAGGTAAAATATCGATAAACGGCCAGTTTCTAATAGATTTGTTTGGTAACAGACGTTTGTAGGAACGCCATTTTGGATGGCGCCAGAAGTAATTCAGAATTCAGATGGATATAATGAGAAGGTTCTACCGCTTTTTTTATCTCTTCCTTAAATGCCCCCAACACACAGCTCGACCCCTCCATGTGGGGTAAAACCGTAAAACAAGAATCAATTATTTTGGTCGAATTATTTGCAGGCAGATATTTGGTCGTTAGGAATAACTGCAATCGAAATGGCAAAGGGGGAACCTCCGCTAGCTGATCTTCACCCAATGAGAGTACTTTTCATTATACCCAGAGAAAGTCCACCTCAGGTCCTCAAAATTCTATTTATATTGCATTGTTTACGTTGCCTTATATATATATATATACTTTGTATATATTTCTTTCGGATCTTTCTTGCAGTTAGATGAGCATTTTTCACGTCCAATGAAAGAATTCGTTTTGTTGTGTTTAAAGAAAGCGCCTGCCGAAGTATGTACTTTTTCTACTTTGACTCCCAATCATTTGTGCGTGAGCTTAATATGCTAATTAATATTTGACTATGATGCCCCTATCTGTTTCGTACTGCTTATGCTGTTTTTTTCTTTCTTTCTAATATTTTCAGAGGCCAAGTGCAAAGGAACTTCTGAAGCATCGGTTTATTAGGAACGCTAAGAAGACTCCAAAACTCCTGGAGAGAATCAGGTGCTCAATCGTCCCAACCTGTTGTCCAATTAATTCTACTCTTGATTAAAAGATGGAGAAACTTATTACTCCCTCTATAATCAAGGGTAAAATTGTCATTTAGTTAATTAAAGAGTGCAATACTTCTATTTTGACAGAGAACGACCAAAGTTCCAAATAAAGGATGACGAGGATTCGCCAGATGGAACAAACATATTGGGGGACGGATCTGATACCGTGAAAATGGCTAGCGTTTCAAGAGTCGAAGATACTGTTAGGGCCAGGTGGGTTGTAACTTGTAACCAACAAAATGTTAAATTACCATTTTGACCATACTTAAACTTCGGCTGATTGGTCTTTGCCATGCAAAACTATCAGAAACGCCGGGTGGGATTTCAGCATCGGCGGGTCCACAAGTACCGGGACAGTTAGAAGTGCCGTAAAACCACCTCAAGCTCGAGATAGGAAAATAAACGACCCTTCAAATCAAGCAACAACTCAAAAGAAAACCGTTGGAACTTCTTCGGGTGCATCATATCATGCGTCTGAAGTTTCGACTGAAAGAGATGCTGAAGATTCGTTTCAAGAAAAAAAACAAGATTATTATAAAGATGAAGTGAGTCTGAAGTTGCTTTAATTCCCGTTTTTTGTCCTGTTTTTTTGTTGTCTGAAGTCGTTTTATAATAGTGGACGGTTTTAGGATTTTAATTTGACATGGGTAGTTTAGTAATTAACCAATTTTTCTTGGTGGGTGTACAGTATAGCAGCGTGTTTACTTCTCTTAAGGATGATTCCACCAGTGGCACTATTGTGTACCGTGGACAACATGAAAATTCAGATTCTCCTCGAACAACTAAGTCAAGGCTGGGAAGTCGAGAGAGAACTTCGACTGCTTCCTCTGAAGATAGTGCAATAAATCTTGCAGAGGTTGTTTGCTAATTTATTTATTTATTATATTGTACCATAAATATTTTGAGAACGTGGGAACCAACTATTTCATGTTATTAGGCAAAGGCTGCAATTCAAGGAGGAATGAGGAAAGGAAATGTCAAGGATAGGTCTGGTTTGGGGAAGGTCAACAAAGATACCCAAGAAAATAGAAGAGCAGAGAAATCAACAAATACTACTGATTCTTCGAGGTAAGACTTTTGGGGGCTGCTTACTTTTTTTTACTGTATGGGTTAAGTTGTCTGTTTGGATAAATTTGTCTGAGGGACAGGAGACAAATGGGTTTGAGGGAGGCAAACAAAGAGGGTTGGACTATTTTTGGGCATTCTGGTATTAATTTGTTGGGGATGGCTTAATGGGGGACAAGTGAGGGGTCCTGGCTTATTCCATATAGTCATTTTAGCTTAATGACTTAACGATTAAGCCGTAAGGAAACACTAGCGAATAATCCGGCCAAACCATTAAGTTCATTAAGCTGTAAGTGAACGACCCCTTAGACTCGTTATTATAATTGAGGTCTGTTAAGTTGAAGACGAATAGGTAAATTTAATTCTTTTATTACAATAAAAAGATGGTTCCTTAAAATTATTATCATTATTTTTCAAGAACCATCTTTTTCATCTTACACCATCACCATCTGGCCATCATTAGAAGATATTAATTCTAACTAAATATCATAATCCCTGCTACAGAGATAACCATGACTACCAAGATGCAATAAAAGCATTTTCGAAACCTCGCCAAACAAGTGGTGACGAAGAAGAGAGACTCAAAGTATCTGCCACATCAGCGTCTGCTCCGTTGTCTATTCTGCTAATGCCTTCTTTAAAAGAGGTGGGCATGCTTATTATTACATTTCTCACACCTAACTTTATATATCTACCACACATTCTGGCACGTTTAAAGTCTAGTAATATGATCTTGATTCACCTCTGCAAAAAACGCCATTGAAAAAGAAAAATATCCACCATTAGATAATCTTTTGTTAGAGGTGATCCTAAAGTGATTTTCTTTTTGCATATAATGTAGGCAGTTTCTGATGATTTAGACACTTCTGTTGTGCATTTGGTTATAAACTCTCTGATGGATATGGAGTACACGAAGCCTGGTTCTTGTGAATTTCTTGTTACACGGTTGCTTCACCGGCTAGCAAGGTACAAGACTTGCTATATTCCCATGTTCTCATATTCTAACTAAATGGCTCACCAGTTCGAGCCTCCTCATGGCCACTGGGGATTTTCTTGGCTGTTATCTTTAGGGTTCTATGGGATCGGTACTTCTAAAGATATAAGTTTTGTGTTTTAGTTGAAGATATATTTTTGTTTTCTTTCAGTTCGAAGGAACCATCATTGAAAAACCTGCAAGAGGTGGCAATTCGTGGGTTTTCTAAGGGTAAAAAAGCAACCGAACCACCGGAGAATGTGAATCCAGAAGTTGATAGCAAAAAGAAGCAACAGAATAAGGAGGCTCAATCAAACGCCAACTTAAGCCCACTAGCAAGGTTCTTGCTTTCTAGGTATGTCGACTGACCCTTTTTTTGCTCAGCGTCTCGTGTTTTCATATATATATATATATATATATATATGTTTGTGTGTGTGTGTGTGTGTATACGGCCAGGTTCAGGGGGAAAACCACAAAAAAAATAAAAAAATAGGAACACGTGGTAATCCATTCATCTGAAGGTATGCACATGTGCATACAAGTAA
The DNA here is from genome assembly GCA_033807775.1 of Saussurea involucrata. Taxonomy (NCBI): domain Eukaryota; kingdom Viridiplantae; phylum Streptophyta; class Magnoliopsida; order Asterales; family Asteraceae; genus Saussurea; species Saussurea involucrata. The sequence goes on from CM066323.1 coordinate 6,135,251, forward strand.
TTTTTCCGGTATGCACATGTGCATAACATGACACATGCATAGAAAGCAGGAAACATATTCAATTACTTGTAAATGACAAACTGATAAATTATGAATGGGTTTTATGGACTGTATCCTGTATATGTTTCTGGGAATGTGGTTGTAACCTGGATATTTATTTGGTGCAGATGGCATGGACATACTTCTCGAGATGTCAACACAGCTTAAGAGAAGATTGGATTTTGTTGATTGCAATTTTATAACTTTTCGTGGTGCATTTTGTCGATTAATTTATTCAAATGTACATAACATTTAGAGAAATCTGTAAAATCGCTTTCTCTTAATTTGTCAATTTTTTGGCTGAGCTTTAGTTTATATTGCATCACTGTAAGTGGAATGTTGTATACTCACATGCCAGCCTTACCTACATCTCTTTTTAGTTTGTGGGTTGCAAACTTTGTGCATCTGCTGCAAAAGATCTATATTGTAATTTGTTTAATTTATTATTGCTTTCTTTGATCATTTCGTTAGGATCTGCTATGAATAGCAGATTCTATCGAAATATTGAACACATTTAATTTATATGTGGTTGTGAGGATTCTTATTATGAAAGAACAACTCCATTTATAAGAAGAAACCCAGATAAAAAATGGATAAAAGATGCAAAATTGAAACCAAGATCTTTCTTAGGCATATTATCAAACAGTTGGTGACCACAAAGCAAAAAATATGATATTTGCTCTTGGGACACATGGACACAAGTTTAGAGTGATACCAAGAAGAATGTTTGTGAATTGCTAGCAACGAACCAATCCTCTGGTTTGATCCAATTTTGAATTGCGTTTTTCTGAGTGTTGGTTGGTTGATCAGGATATGTTTTGCGATAAGATTTTTGTGTTATTTTCTATAAATATTTCGTGTTGCCCCCTCAGTTAATCTGAGTGGCTAATACCCTTCTTCTATATCATGTCGATGATGTTGGCTTCTTTTCGTAGTCATTTCTTCAAACACTTGGTGTGCACTTCCTTCTCGTCGATTCCAACCACTTCAAAGCTCACTCGTGGATCCACTTCTATGTTAATCAGTTCCACAAGTAATTACCCATCAAGAAAGTGGACAGAATTCTTGAATTCCAATCCAATTACTGCAGCATTCTCTACATCTTCTTCTCCAGCTCCTGAAAATTCCACCACTGGTTCATACTTATCTGTCGACATACAATGTCGTCAAGATGTTGCAGTAAGATCTTTCATAAAATAAATGCAAATTAAAGAAAAGAAAAACACCTTATAATGATTACTACTGTTCATGGAATGATTTCCAAGTTCCCATCTTTGTTTGATCAGGATATGCTTTCAGAGGCGCTTTTATGTTTTGGTGCTGTTTCCACAAGCATGGTTGAACCAGATACCTGCAACTCCAATGATGAGGTAAAATCATTGGATATTTGGATGATGCATTTGGAAAATGTGATAATGGAATCCATGTTAATTTGCAGATCTCCATTGGTTCCATATTTACTGTAAATCAAGATGTGCATCGAAGTATTTCGCAGGCAGCTGACTCCATAGGCTTGAAAGAAACACCTGTTTACAAAGTCACAATCGGTTACCAATCCGATTGGATTGAAAATTCTAGGGTTAGATTGCTTTCTTATATCTGTTACTTAATCTATACAGACAGCTAAATCCATACAGGTCTTTTCATCTGGTATATAAACTTACGTTTGCAGGAATCTTTCCATCCCATTGAAGTTATGGAAGGACTTTGGATTGTGCCCGAGTGGATAACTCCCCCGGTATGATTTCATTTGTTCTTTCCTTCTATAAATGTAAAATCCCTGTACCAAATATTGTCTGCTTTATCCACACATCTGGACTCATGCGTATGATATTGTCTCTTATGGGATCTCATAATCCATCCCCATAGGGAGCCCTACGTCCTTGCTGGCACACCAGTTTAGTTTTCGGCTCTGATACAATTTGTAACATCTTTGGTTAACTGTATCAGATATTGTTCATTTTATCCACACATGGACTCACGGTTTTAAAACATAATAACAATATTCCGTGTGGTTTTTGCTTAACAATTTAGCTTTGTGTTAAGTTGGGATTTGGACACAGGATCTTGAAGCAACAATTATAAGTTTGAACCCTGGGCTGGCATTTGGAACTGGAGACCACCCTACTACCAAGTTATGTCTCTTGTTATTACATGGTTTAATCAAAGGTGGAGAAAAAGTTTTGGATTACGGCACGGGTTCCGGGATTCTTGCAATTGCAGCGCTAAAGGTAATTCCGCACTACAACATCCATCTATTCAGACCAGTCTTCATGAAAATAGTCGCTCTACTATTTGAGTTTGAGTGTAGAGGTCGTCGGTGTGCTTACATTCCACCCCCTAGATGCCGCCTTTGGGTGGGATAATTTGCGCTCCTTTGGTTTGGTTTGGTAAGACCAACAGAATCTTCAAAATGGAGATTTTGGGGCTTTTTTGCTCCAACAGACACTCCAAAACATTCTCCGAAATGAAGAAAACATGATACAGAAGGAAACTTTCTCCAAAACAAATTGTTTTAAAGTTTGTTGGATTTTGAATGTATTGAATATTATAATAACATTATTAAAGCTATTAAAATGGAGAAACTGTTGGAGTTGAATGCAAATAAGCAGTCTAAATATCGTGAGAATGTAAGAAGAGAATGTTAATGGAAAGTTTATATATGATCTTTGGAAAAATCTGAAAAAAATCTATTTGAAGAGGCACATGTGAATCGACATTTAAGATTATTCATACAAGTTCACATATGCATCTTCAGATCAAAATTTTCAAGATTCACATATGAACCTTCCCTTAACCTTTCCATTCTTACTTTCTCACGATATGTAGTCCCTATATATATACACACACACATGTGTGTGTGTGTGTATATGTATATATATTTGATATGAGTTTTATGTTTGAAGAAATTATGGAGATGCTGTAACATCCATCCTGTAATCACTTGCATATGGCTTGTTCCAAAGCTGAGTTCTGAATCTTGAATACAGTTTGGTGCAGCCTCATCAGCAGGGTTGGATATAGATCCTCAAGCTATCACAGCTGCACGACATAATGCCGATCTGAACAACATAGCCCCCGACAAATTGCAATTGCATCTTGTTCCTAATAACACCAATCCTTTGTCAACAGACCAATGGCAATGGGCAGCCAAGGGTAACGACATTGATTTAAATGGCGTGGAAATGATCCCTGAGAAAGACGAGTATGATGTGGTTGTTGCAAACATTCTTTTGAACCCTTTGCTAGATTTGGCAGATCAGATTGTTTCTTATGCCAAGCCTGGTGCTGTAGTAGCTGTTTCTGGTATTATATTGGACCAGGTACCTTCTAACTCGACAACATAATAGAGATAACCTAACCGTAAACATTTTGAGAACTTCACCATATATATATATATACATATACATAGGTTTAGGTTAAGAGAAAACCGTCAAGAAAACTGAGGAACACCCTCGTAATTGAATGGATTGTATGCACATGTACATACAATAATTTGTAACATGTACATGTGCATAAAAACCAAAAAGCAACTTCAATTACTTGTATGTACATGTGTATACCGTTGTAATGAACGGTTACCAGAGTGCCTCCATTTTTCATTTTTTGGAAGTTTATAAGAACTATGGAAACCAACTATTCATGATGAATATACCTAATTATTCGATGCATTTTTATTATTCATCATGAATAATTTATGCTCTCAAAATATTTACGGTTTTCTTATATGTATATGTGACCCCTAGTTCTTTTCACATAAATTTTGTATAAATCATCAATGCAACTTAATGGCGTTTTTCTCCTAGGTACCAACCGTTGTAGATCGATACTCGAATCTTTTGGAAGGCATGACTGTGTCGGAGATCGATGATTGGGCTTGCATAAGTGGCACAAAGAGGAAGGTGAAGGAGTAGCAATGGTTGTAGTCTTATAGACATGAGATGAGGGTTGGTTTGTTGAATTAAAGAAATCTTGGAAGCAAAATGGTGGATTGAGTTCAACTCTATTTTCTGATGCTACTTTAGGAAACATAATTCAACTATGCCATTATTTCTCTCCTGTTCAGTGTGTGCAATTGGTTAAAAAATATATTCATATATACAGAAATTATCATCAAATCTGGAGAAAATTTAGGGGGTTGGGTTAAAAATCTCAATCTCGATCGTGGTGATCAATAATCACGCATTCTCCCTCTCATCCTGCTATCAAACTCGTACAAATCCCGACTTGCAATCCAAGCTCAAAGATTTTGGCACACAAGTGAGAATCAAAACGAAAATAAAAGCACGTAGCAAGAAGAATTTCTCTGCAAGATAAGCATGTATGTTCGTGGCAAATGCGAAGAAAAACCAAGTCTATTACAGCATTTCCTTTATTTCACATACAGTTTGTATAACACAAAATTAACCAAAAACATAAACTGTCACCCATATGTTCTTTTTAGCATAATTCTACGCTATATCTTCAGGGGTAAGAATGGCGTATATTACCAGAAACGTATATTGCAAGTCACCGCTTGAGTTGCCTCCGAGCCAGAGCAGGAGCTCTGTTGGGGATGTAAACCTTATAGCTCACCTGGTATCAAAGATTGAAACAAATTTGCATAATTCATTCATTGTATTAAATTAATAAAACTTAATAAACACCAATAACTGCACAACTTTTCATTGGCCTTTACTCTTGGCATGATTTGTATCATAGAAGATTGTGTTTTGCAACATGCACACCGGATGTTTCCACATATTCCCTCAGTCCCAAAATAGATGACCATAATGAAAAGAGGATACGGTTTTAGAAATATGTAATTACTACACTTTTAACCAACTAAATGACAATTTTACCCTCAATAGGCGGTTACTTTTGATATGGACACTTATTTTGAAACGGAGGGAGTACTAAAGATTGCACAATAAGCCATCATTTCAACATTTGTGGCTTGGAACTACAAGCGATAAACGCTTACCTGCACCATTTCACCACCTCTCATCACAGACATCGTTTTCTTCTCAAACTGTGAGTTGTTGCTATCAGTTTGCTGCTCCTTTGAGCTACCCTCTTTGGTCTCAAGACCTGTAGTTGACTTTTGACCATCATTAGCTTCTATACCACCAATATCGTTACTGGTATTCTCCATAATTTTGATCTTATTTTCTACGCTAGAAGTGGAATATAAATTTGCAGTTTGTAATTTGGGTGTGGGTCCCTGAGATCCACCAGATTCGGTTCCACCTTCATTTGCAGCCTTTTCTTCTTTCCCAGTCGTAATCGAAGGATCTCTCCTCCATGTAAACCTACTCCTCTGGATTACTGGTTGTGGCGCCATCGAGCTTGGAGTCTGAATAAGCGACTGCTTAACACCACTTTGATCAGTTTTATGTTTATTATCGACAGGAACTACTGCTTTTGTTTGAAGCCCACCTCGGAATCTACTAAGGTTTTCTAAAGCTTTCTGTCTCAATATTGACTCCAAATTATCCACTTCTGATCCAATATTACCAGAAGCATTGCTCTCTTTTTCCTTAGAACTAGGTGAGATGGATTTGCTATCTTTTAGGCTACAAGAAGAGTTTACTTCTCCAATAACACTTGTTAGCATTCTTTTTCTCTCAGGTGAAACATTAGAACGATCTAATTCCTTCTTGCTTTCCCCATCGTTACTATCATTGCTTCTACAAGATGGGTAATCATCATAGTCATACACAATCTCTTCTTTAAGCTCGTCCTTTTTCATATCGTTCTCTTCTTCGTTCTCCGGTGGTTTTGCAACAGTAATGATAGACTTTAATCGCCTCGAGTTGTTTTCCACCATCACTTCCTCAATGATGTCATCATCATCACAACTATTGCTCAATTTGCTCGGTGAAGAACTCCTAGACCTACTCCTATTCTTCCTATGTCCCTTTCTACCCCTGAAAGAATCTCTATGATCCTTTTTCTTTTCTCTGGACCTTGCCCCTTCATCACTACTACTATTTCCATCTCCACAAGTGGAGCAGCTTGCGGAATCACTACTAATATAAGCATCTTTTCTCGGCTTCTTCTTCTTGATCTTCTTATTTTTCTTCCTTGTATGGGAATCAGATTTTTTCTTAGACCCCTTTCTCTTCTTCACAGGTGGTGAATCTTTGCTGCTATCTTCGCTCAATGATCGTTTTCTAGACCGTTTCCTACTACTCTTTATTTCATTCCGTGTGTGAGACCGTGCTCTTCTACTTCTATACTCACCCTCCGAACTGGAAGATGAAACCATTGATGAACTAGTTGACGCATCATCAGAACAAGAAGAAAAAGAATCATCATGATGACGAAGCTTCTTTGATTTATTTCTGCTACTTCTCTTTTTCCGACGACCCTAAGGACGTTGTAATAACCAACATGAACATAGAGAAAAATGAAAGTGAGTTCAAAGTGTTTCAAGTCCATACTTCTATCAGGCTGTTCTTTTCGTTAAAACAAAAATAACACGGAGACGTTAACTCTTTCTCCACCCCTATCCTAAAGGAAGATATGAAAGCGTATAAAGAAAAGGATATATATATATGTAGGGTTGGGTTCCGGTGAGAAGTGCCAAATTTGGTGAGAAGTGGTTATCAACCGTTGGATGAGAAATGGACGGACATTAGGATGAGATGCACCATATCAATTCCCTTCTATGCCGCAATTCATGGGAGGGCTTGAGATTAAAAGTGATCAACGGTTTAAAAGTACTTCTCACACTTCTCACCAAAAATGACACTTCTCACATGATCTCATGCCTATATTTATATATATATATATATATATATATATATATATAAGAATTAGGGGACATGCATTCGATAGAACAAATGGCAAGGGTTTCTTTTTTCTTGCATCACAAATCACAATCAGATTAAGGGTTTTCCATTTCCATCCTTCAACCATATTTCATTTCAAGGTTTAGAATAACAAATTACTCCACAATATAGCAAGCGAACTAGAAAAGAAGGTGAAATGTCATAATGTCGAAACCCTAAAAAGTCAAACCAAAAGTAATTTGCTTATCCAGTTGTGACCAAGTACATTGATTGAAATTTCACATAGTAAATTTGCAATCATAGAACATTGTGGAAAAGTGTCAGCCATCAGCCAAGAAACATGAAATTAACCTAATCCAACAACAATTTAAGAAGATCAGACTAGAAGCTGAAACCCTAAAACTAGAAACTCGTATAAATTTTACAAACCTCGGAAGAAGCCTTCAGACTCTTCTTCTTCGAGTGTTTTCTTTTGGAGGACAAACCACTGCGCCCCATTTTAAGCTTCTAATTCGCTACTGATTTCACCTGCGATCAAAATATATAAACAACAAAAGAAAACGCGAGAAGATGGAATATTTTCGGAAAATCAAAATTGATTAAAACGTCATAAGCGTGAATCGATCAAATTAGCAGATTAAAACCGCCATAGAAGCCAAATCTCTATCCCTCTAACACACACACACACACACACGATGATCCGTGAAGCCACCAAACGACCAATCGAGGTAAGAGGACGAACGACGGAGCAAGTGTGTAGAGCAAGTAGATAGAATTCTCCTCTTCTTTTTCCTTTTAAACGAACAAGTGAATTACAGTAACGGTCCCTATACTATTTACTAATGTACAAGTTTGCTCTTATAAGTTTTGGTTTTGTCTCAACAGTCCCTGAATTACTTAACCATTTTCAGACAATTTATTGCGGCATCGTTTGCCACGTTACGGTTTCTAGCATGTTAGAAGGTGGACATTATTGTAAAACGATTGGAAGGTTTTGAGTTGATTGCATGCCCGATTTATATCATCCATTATGATCGTGGAACCAGTACGGTGAAAATGCTATAGATGATGGCATCATACGAAATATAATGAGACCAGAAGAGAAAGAAAATGGAAGATGTCATTTTTACAAATATACCCTTATTTATTTTACATTGACTTGTATAAATGTGCGTGTTTCTAAACTCGAGACTAATGATAAAGCATTGCACCGCGAACGACAATCCAACACAACAACATCCTAGAAAACATCTTATTTCCAACATACAAAAACGATTTTCGATCATCTTACACCATTGATTCTTGTATGTAAATATTAGTATAGGGAAAACGGTAACATTAGGCTTCCTCAGCATCGCTTGAACTCGGACGGGTATCAATGTAAAATTCTGAATCAAGCCCGTCGATGATCCTTCCTCTGTGTAACAAACACATATATGTCATCGGACGAAAAAACTAAAAACCGTGGAAGAAATAGTCTTGTCCCATCTTGTTCCACCTATTTTGGTGGAACAAAAAAAAACTTTTTTTGTCCCACACAGTATGTCCCATGTCGCGATAAACATGGAACAATAAGTTTTTGTCCTGTCCTTGTTCTGTACCATGTTGCGTCAAACATGGGGACACTGAGTTTTGTCCTATTATGTCATTCCCCATGTACCAAAAGCTCCCTTAAAAGACAAGGGCATACCTTTCAAGAACAAATTTGCCTTCTTTATACTTCTGAGATTGTTCATGTGCAGTCTCCTGTTTTCAAGATTCATCCCAAATGAAACCCGTTAATCTTTAAACCGCTACTCACGTTTATGTGAGAGAGCCGACAACCAACATAACACAAATGCGAGAATTCTGCAGTAATACGGGTGAAGGGGTAGATTCAAATGAGAACCATAAATATTTTGAGAGCTTGTCTACCAATTAAACTATAAATCATTCATAACGAATAACCCTAAAATATTCATGAATATCATACATTTTCATTATTCATGATGAATAACCCTAAAATATTCATGAATATCATACATTTTCATTATTCATGATGAATAACCCTAAAATATGATTAATGATATTTATCACGAATACTTGGTTCCTATTTACGGTTCTCATTTAAACTTGCCCCTCCAAATAAAATGCAGCATACTTATGCATTTCCAACTAGCATACGGGGATGACCCATTGTAACCTTCGCTAATGGCACGATTTTGCATTTCGACCTGGTGTGATCACTGCAAAATTTCGCCAAAAATGCACATAGAGACTGGTGTGTTTTAGAATCACTGTGAGCTTGTGATTGGTGAGAGGGGGATGCTTACATATTTCCAACCAACAATTTGTCCACAGCATACACAAAATATATCTGTAACTGTATGCATTCCCGAAAGCATCATCCTCTCCTCAACAGGTCCAGCTGTGATGTTCACCCTAAATCACAAAACGCTTGTACAATAGTGACTCGAATGGTTACCTCAACAACACAAGGCCACCGACAAACTTTCTTGCAAAAAATAACACAGTGCTGCCAATCACACGATATATCGAAAAGAAAAGTTCTTTTCCCCTCTAAAATGTCCAAATATTTTATTTTTATTTTTAAAGTGTATGGATGAAGTTTGAACAACTTACACGTTGCTGAACAGGTATGCTTTTCCTCTGTGGCAACGAAAACCCTGATTGTATAAAAAAAGAACCAAGTTAAAAAATGCAAACCCTGATTGTGCTTAATGATTTTTGGGTACATTTTGCTAAAATTTACCTTTTAAGTAAAATGTGAAAAGCAAACCTGCAAATGATCTTGTTTGTAGAAGGAGCTTTCTACAAATTCTTTAATTATTTTTTAATCCCCCTTTTGTTATACCTGTTTCAGCCTAGTGCTTCTAGAAGTTGTTATATTAAAGAAGCTTTGTATACAAATCCATATGAGCACATGGTTTTTTAATTGATTCTTTCTGCTCTTACTCAAGTAAACTCATCATTTGAATAAGGAATATTCATTGAATATAAATTTCGTTTTCTAAAATTAAAGTTTGTGAATGTTTTATGTGTTAAATCTTATGTGAGCTCGTGAAAATATTCCCTGTGTGAATAACTTGTGATTCAATGATAAATTGTTGCCAACAGTTTGTGCCCGGATATATATAAAAAAAATCCTCGCCATTGAGGGTTGTTCACACCCATACTCTCTTGAAAATAAAAAATGTGATATTTTGCACAAAAGAAAGGCAGAAAAGCCATTGTTCTGTGAAAACTCACTATGGCAACTTACACTCGTTTACCAAGTAGACAATACTAATCACTTGAACATACTTGCATCCTTTGGGTAAGTTTTAGTCTAAAGGCACATCACAGGGCTGTTTGTTTACCTCTTAAAGTTCCATTAAGAGACAACATCTGAATTGCTAAGAGATGAATCTTGTTTGGCAAATAAAAGGTGTGCCTCTTAATGGTTCTAAAACCCTCTGAATTATTTTGTATCTTGGGCCTCCCTTAACCATTAAGTGCCCTGATTTCATTTTGAACAATTACCAAACAACCATATTTCATTTTGCACACTATATCATAAGAGCCTCTTAATCATTCTAATCACTTAATCATTCTACACCAAACCATTCAGCAACTGCTAAACAACCCCTAATTGTATTGGTGATGAATCACCAACTTAAGGAGAAGTGAGGGAGTGCCCTGCAATGTATTGGCTTGTGTATCCCCATTAAGGATCACATTTATACTAATGAATCGCCTCTTGAGATGAGTCATGGTGAAAGTGGGCGTAGCCAAGTTGGTGATCCGCTCTAAATACTATGTCAATTCTTAATCTCAAACTTATATTTTCGCACTTGTGGTTGAGTGAGTTTCTTTTTACGTTAATGTTTCTGAAATATAAAAACCGACAAGAATCACTTTAAAGCAGGAATAACCTATTCACCCACTCTAGATTGTCTAAACACTTCACAATTTGACCAAATTTGTATTTTTATCCCATCCATCCCATAACCAACTTCAGTTTCTGTTTAATAAATTCAAACCAACTACATTTCACACTCAAAATTGGGATATTTTAAGTTATTTTATCTCCTTACATTTTCTGCTCTAGAGATTTTCATATAGTTCAAGTGAAGCTCAGATTTCCAACACAGCAACCATATTCTTTAGGGTTCCAATTTCCAAACCACATACATAACGCAATTACTACAATTCACAATGCAAAACCATTCATCAACTCACGGAGCTTCTAGATTGCAATTCAACACTTAATTAGGCAGCAACTACCAAAATTCATCAAGCAAGGTGACGAATGAACATCAATTATATCAACCCGATCAAACAAATCGTAAAGAACAACCCCTAACTAACAAAACTAAAATTGAACAACTTGTAACAGTATAAGATAACGAATTAAATTGAGATCATATGGAAATAATTACCCGCGAAACGACATCTTCGGCGAGGGCTAAGTTTGTTTTGCAGAACTTGCATTTGTAAGTTCTTCCCTCTAACTCCACCAAAAATATCCGACCCATTTCTTTACTATTGAAGCACAGACAGCGAAATTTCAGTGCAGTTTATCAAAACCCTAAAGGAGTGATTTGGTTTATGGAAAGAGAGTGATGAAATTGGATGAGAGCTCAGACCAGCAAATCCACATCCACCGCCCATTTTCCTAGTTACGTGACGTACAACGCCGCTATGGTTGTTGAAACGATTGGACCTTATTGACCAGGACCCCTCCAAGCCCATCAATTTTGGGCCTTACACCAAGCCCTTGAATTTTGGGCCTTAGCATGCTTCTTAGTTCTTATCGAGTAAGAGTCGCTTTTGTCCTGTTAACTCGATGATATAATTGACCTAATAACATTTGGCCGATTAATGTTCAATAAATGACCCCTTACTTAAAAATTAATCAATGCGGTTTAAGAAACCTTTTCTTTTCTGTAAAACACATATAGATCTAAGGTTATTGGGTTAGCACACGGTGGAGACGGGGAACGTGTTCGTGTGTGGACTTTGAATAGAGGAAACATGTTTTGGTTTCTTGGTGCTTCAACTGAAACCCCGATTGATCTACAAAAGGTATGATTCTAAACATCATATGGTGTGGTTTTACATTTAATTAAATGCATCATTGAATCCAATTGGGTTTTAAGTATTTTGTAACTAAAGTGTATCCATATGACATTTTGTGATCAACCAATACAACTTGATCAAATTTTACAAACTTATTAGCCTTAGGTGAAATATCAGAATGTAACAACCCGAATTTCAAGTTTGTATTGAAAGTTTAGTGGCTAAAGTCTAAGAAGTTAAAGTTTACTTGAGGGACTATTTTTTCAATTAGTGAATGGTTTATAAGGGCACAAATCCCTAGGGCAGCCTCCATTTTGGTCATTGTGATTTTCTTCTTGTGGTGATGACGGCTAGAGAAGGAAGAGAGGAAGAAAAGTGGTTTTTGGAGGAAGAAATCAAAGAAGAAAAGAAATCAGTAAGGTAACTCTTATCCCTTGTTAATTTAGTGTTCCTTTCTTAATTTTTCTGGATGCTTATGTCTGAAATCAGTGATTCAATGAGTTTTCACCCACATTTCCTTAAAAGTGGGTTTTGAGGGTTTTGTCTTTGTAAACCGATTTAAAGGATCAGAAGTGGATTAAGTGGATGTTTAGGTTTAGTGGATGAACCCTTAGGTTTGTCTAATCGAATTGATGGCAGAAAATGGGTTTAATGATCACTTTTAGATAATTATTTTCGAACAGTCGTAGTTTCCGGACACTAGAAGTTCTTGATGTATCAGTAGTGTCTGGATGGTTTGCGAGAGTCCGGGTAGATTCCTCATGGGAGTTTCCGGATGTGTGCTCTTCCGGATAAGTGGGGTTACCGGGTGTTAGTACCCGGTAAAAGGGTGTGCCCGGAAAGTCCGGGTATCCGGACAGTTCGGGTATCCGGGAAGTTAGGGTATCCGGACAGTTCGGGTATCCGGGTAGTCGGGCTATCCGGACAGTTGGGGTATTCGGAAAGTGTTAGTGTCCGGAGTGTGTTAACTGTACAGTAGGGTCAGACCGTCTGATCTGATACGAATCTAATGCCTTAGGTGTTCGATTGGTTTAGCTTGGAGATATTTAAGAAGTGCGTTCTACGTAACCAAAGGTGAGTTCTCTCAACCCTTTTTATGACGTACTATGTTTTACTGATTATGGTTTCATTACGAGCATGAACTGTTTTATAAATGTCACGTATGCTTTCCATGAACTGCATGCTTTATTAAAAGAGGTTTATTCAGCAAATGAAATGATGTTTAAGGTTTTTGTTGGGTCATCAAGATTTGAAGATGACCTCATGATCTCCTTTTATACTTTGAAAAACATTTTATACTTAGAGAAATTTTGGACGCATGGTTCTTTGTAATGACTTGTACAAGATAGCAAATGTTTGGTGAAGTCAAAGATCAACCAAAGTCAAGATTAAAGATTCTCTCATTGTGGAAGTGAAAGATCTTTTCTCAACACATACAAGTCATTGTCCACCGATGGTGTTCTCACACATCGGTGGACATATCTCCACCGAAATCTCTCTTTGTTTCGGCCAAAGAATCCCACCAATGGAAGTCCAATTTCGGTGGGATCTCAAAGAAGTCTCAAAGATGCTTTCTCCAAAGATGATGTCACATATCCCAAAGATGATGTCACATATCTCAAAGATGTGTCACATATCTCAAAGCTATCATCGGTGGGATCTCAAAGAAGTCTCAAAGATGCTTTCTCCAAAGATGATGTCACATATCCCAAAGATGATGTCACATATCTCAAAGATGTGTCACATATCTCAAAGCTATCATCGGTGGGATCTCAAAGAAGTCTCAAAGATGCTTTCTCCAAAGATGATGTCACATATCCTAAAGATGATGTCACATATCTCAAAGATGTGTCATATATCTCAAAGCTATCATCGGTGGGATCTCAAAGAAGTCTCAAAGATGCTTTCTCCAAAGATGATGTCACATATCCCAAAGATGATGTCACATATCTCAAAGATGTGTCATATATCTCAAAGCTATCATCGGTGGGATCTCAAAGAAGTTTCAAAGATGCTTTCTTCAAAGATGTGACACATATCTCAAAGATGCTTTTTCTTCAAAGATGTCACATATCTCAAAGCTTTCTTCGGTGGTGTAATCTTTAGAAGACAAATTGAGAAGATATTTTCTACATGGATAAAGTGACATTTTGTCTTATTATCCATTACCATGCAAAGTCCTTTTCTTCTGCATGGGCTCTTCTGACTGTACCTTGTAAAAGGTGACAAGGACTTCACAACTCTCCAGAAGTCAACATCCTCAGCAAGTGTGAAGATGACAAGTGTCCCAAGCATTCAATGCTTGCACACTCCTTGTCACTATAAAAGGAAGACCTCTCCATGCAGAAGATAACTAACGTCTTGAGAGACTTGAAGATTACTGTGTGCTTCTAGATATTCTACGCAAACTGGAAGATTTCTCTCAGTGCAAGAATTTCCAGTTTGCTTGAAAAACTTTATAGCTTTGTTCTAAGTGTTCTTAGTTATTTTGTTAGTATACTTTGTGTAAGATTGTTAGAATAGTTTATCTGTTCTTTTCCGCAACAGTCTTAAGTTTTCTATGTGTAATTCTTTTTGAAAGATTTTCAATAATAGAATTAAAATTGTGAAAATTTTGAGTATTGTATTCAACCCCCCCCCCCCCCCTTCTACAATACTTGTTATAGCCATCTGGGACTAACAGTTTTCATGAAAGTGACTTCGATACGTTATGTGTATGCTATGTGGAGTCGGTTTACACGGTGGGGTCAGGGTACCAGGGGATTTGATAATTCCTTGGGCATATGAGGTCAGCTTGTAGGTTGGAATGCGTTTCCTCCTACATGAAGGAACAGGGGGTCCACTTGGACTTCGGTGTAGCCGAGAGGGTGTCCGTTAGGCCCCGATCGTGGTAGCTTATACGATCCCTGAACCCTGTGTTGAACCTTGAATGATGTTTATGTGAACTGTTTTCCAATGAAATGATTTTATACTGTGATAAATGTTTATGGAGGGAATTCACTAGACCTTTTGAAATGATTTTGTACTGTGATAAATGTTTATAGCTTTGTTCTAAGTGTTCTTAGTTATTTTGTTAGTATACTTTGTGTAAGATTGTTAGAATAGTTTATCTGTTCTTTTCCGCAACAGTCTTAAGTTTTCTATGTGTAATTCTTTTTGAAAGATTTTCAATAATAGAATTAAAATTGTGAAAATTTTGAGTATTGTATTCAACCCCCCCCCCCCCCCTTCTACAATACTTGTTATAGCCTGGGACTAACAAGTGGTATCAGAGCAGGAAGTTTAATTCATAAACTTGATCTGCAATGGCTGCTTCTTCTTCCAAAAAATGAAGCTTTTTCTCAAAACACTTTTTCTGAAAACGGCTCTATAGCCAAACCTCCCAAGTTTAATTCCAACAACTTTTCTTTCTGGAAAAGCCGGATGATGCTTTTCATGGAAGGAATGGATAGTAGATATCTAACCATTCTAAGTGAGGGACCCATAGTTCCTAGAGTCTGGTCTCGCTATGAAAGCAAAAAATCTGGCAAGGAAGTTGTTGGCAAAGATGATTCTGATGATTCATCTGATGAAGAAAAATCTGCTGCTACTGGTCGTTACATTCTTAAAAATCCTAAGAAATACACTGATGAGGAAAAACGGCTTGTATCTCTTGATTCTAAAGTTAGAACCATCATTGCTCTATCTCTTCCTGATGAAGTGTACCACTCTCTGGTAAATCTCTCTACTGCCAAAGAGATGTGGTCCACTCTATGTGTTTTGTACGAAGGTACAAATGAAGTTAAAAAGAGCAGAAAGATTAGTCTTGTTAGAAAATTTGAACTCTTTTCTTATGAGAAAGAAGAATCTCTCTCCAACTACTATAACCGCTTTAACAGTCTTCTTAATGATTTAAATCTGTTAGGTAGAGTGTATGACAATGAGGAAATCTTGTGCAAATTTATGGACTGTCTTCCTGATTTTTGGGAAAACATCTGTACTTGTATAAAGACAACCAAGGATCTTGATCATATGCCTCTTACTGTTCTTTATGGAACTCTTTTCAACTATGAGCAAACGAAGCTGCAAAGGTATATAAAGAGCTCTTCTCTAGCTCTCCTAAGTGACTCTTCCAAAAGGACTAAGTGTATTCCAAGAATCACCTACCCATCTGACTCTGATCATGATAGTCAAGAAGATCCTAATGATCATTCGGAGGCATATCTTAGTGATGTTGAGGATGAATGTGAGGAAACTTCAATTGATAAATTATCTGATGAAATAGCCATGTTGGATGGGTATTCTAAATCCAAATCCTACCACCCTTCTAGAAAATCTAAGTCTCTCTCCAAACACTCTTCTTTGGACAAATCTAATGAGGAATGTTTTAACTGTGGTAAAAAGGGTCATTTTGCTTCTGAGTGTAGAAGTAAACATGTTGATAGAACCAGAACCTGTTCCTCAGACCGATTTTCCTCAAAATCGGGAAGATCCAAATATGATTCCCAAAAGTTCAACCAATCTTTCTCTTCTGCAGATTCTGACAGGGCTGAAAGATACAAGGAGAAATACAAGAGAGAAAAGGAAAGAAATGAAAAACTTGTCAGAAAAGCAAAGGGTCTGCCTGCTAAAACTCAAGATTTGGCAGATGAACCCACATCTGAAAGCGAATGACTCCTCAACTGCTCTTGTATCAGCTAAGTGCTTTTCCTACTCTTCACAGGTACATACTATGTGTTTCATCTATCTTTTATGAATCCTCCGATTTCAAATTCTTTTGGATATGTGTCCATGAATTCTGCCGACACGTCTGAAGACTTAAAATATGGAATATTTTTTAAAGGCTAGTCTCTGGGTGCTGATTCTTTCTTGAAAATAAATTCTTCAAATCTTTCTAAAAACTACCTGTGTGACTTCCTCTACCGATTTTCTTCCCAGATCTGTGGGTCTCAAAATGTCCAATTCAAGGGAAAAGATTTTGGTCCTCCCAAAATTTGAAAAAGGAATTTTAGGTGTTGCACCCCAAATCTTTGATTCCTCATCAAATTCTTTGAGGACATTTTTAAAAGGAAAAATAAGGAAAAATATCACAATTCTAAAAAGATCTTTCTTTATAGAAAATGATATCTGTGGTGATGTTTCTCATTTTGCCAAAGACTGTCTGAAAGAAAGAATTGATCTAAGTGACTCCAATTCTTTTCCTTCTAACCCAAAAGGACCCACCACAAAATGGGTACCTAGAAAATAAATTCTTTGTGATTGCAGATTTTGAGATGGACAGATGGATCTATGTGCAAGAATATCAAAGTGAGAAATTTGAAGAAATCTTCAAGATTATCATGCAACATAATAAGTCATCTTGGCATGTGCAATAATCAATAACTATGTGTCCTAAGTTTCCACCGAATTCTCATTGGTGGACACTATTCTTCTCTCACAAATCTCCTTTCCTGTGTATCTAGATAGGAAAGAACCCCTCCAAATGATGCCACCCCCATGCATGGTAGACACCTTTTTCATTTAATGATGTCATCACCATGATCTCATCTCACCAATCTACCTCTCACCAGAACCAACTTTCTATGTGTCATCTCATCATCCCATTCCTTCTTCCATCATATTTCACTCTTGGACAGCAACCCAACTCTCCTTTTCTCAAAACCCACATACTACAAACTCTTCCACAGATATCATCCCAAATCCTTCTACTCAAAAACTCCTCAAACTCAATCTTTGTGGGTCATCAAAAATTGGAAGATGAAATTCCAATATTTTCCTCACCTTGAAGATTTTCTCCCTGATGCCTTAGCAGATTTTGTCAAACTCTTGCAAAAATTTCGGTGGGAATGATAAATTTTTCAAAAAAAAATAAATCCATACCACTGACCACACCACCGAAATTTCGGTGGTGTGCCCCCAAATTCGGTGGTTTTCAGCACAAAAAAAATAAAAAAATTCATACCACCGACCACACCACCGAAATTTCGGTGGTGTGCCCCCAAATTCAGTGGTCTTGAGCAAAAAAAAAGTGGTAATAGTCTTGGTTATGGCCGATTTTTCATTTTCTCTTGGTGTTTTTCCTGCGTCGGCCGCTGAGGGGGAGAATTCATCTGAGGGGGAGCAACTTCAACCCTCAGTACTCATATCCAGCGACCAACTTGAAAAAATGAGGAAATCGACGGACCAGTCAAGGGGGAGCACATCAGTCCGGGCGGATCTAACTGAGGGGGAGAAACACAAAACCGACTAATCTACTGAGGGGGAGCAAAACAAAGACAAAGGATGTTGATGCTAAACAGGAAAAGCTGAAGATGCCAAGATGCAACAGATGGCCAGAAGCATCCTAAGGCTGCTGATCAAAATGAAGAATCCTCAAGCCAGACACAAGTTTCAACTCGTCCCTCCAAAGATGCAAGTAATATTCATTCTGTTCATACTGTTTATACTTCTTTCCTTTTCCTTTCGATTATTTATACAGCTATACCTTTTTATTTTTTCTTATATGTAAATATCATAGATACATACACACACACACACACACACACACACAAAATGGACTGTGTGAAAAAGAACCCAAAAGAGTAAAGAAGGGTCAACATGCATTATTCATTGTCTTACTCATGTTTTTCTAAGTATGGATGTCATCATCAAATAGGGGGAGATTGTTGGGTCATCAAGATTTGAAGATGACCTCATGATCTCCTTTTATACTTTGAAAAACATTTTATACTTAGAGAAATTTTGGACGCATGGTTCTTTGTAATGACTTGTACAAGATAGCAAATGTTTGGTGAAGTCAAAGATAAACCAAAGTCAAGATTAAAGATTCTCTCATTGTGGAAGTGAAAGATATTTTCTTAACACATACAAGTCATTGTCCACCGATGGTGTTCTCACACATCGGTGGACATATCTCCACCGAAATCTCTCTTGGTTTCGGCCAAAGAATCCCACCAATGGAAGTCCAATTTCGGTGGGATCTCAAAGAAGTCTCAAAGATGCTTTCTCCAAAGATGATGTCACATATCCCAAAGATGATGTCACATATCTCAAAGATGTGTCACATATCTCAAAGCTATCATCGGTGGGATTTCAAAGAAGTCTCAAAGATGCTTTCTCCAAAGATGATGTCACATATCCCAAAGATGATGTCACATATCTCAAAGATGTGTCACATATCTCAAAGCTATCATCGGTGGGATCTCAAAGAAGTCTCAAAGATGCTTTCTCCAAAGATGATGTCACATATCCCAAAGATGATGTCACATATCTCAAAGATGTGTCATATATCTCAAAGCTATCATCGGTGGGATCTCAAAGAAGTCTCAAAGATGTTTTCTCCAAAGATGATGTCACATATCCCAAAGATGATGTCACATATCTCAAAGATGTGTCATATATCTCAAAGCTATCATCGGTGGGATCTCAAAGAAGTTTCAAAGATGCTTTCTTCAAAGATGTGACACATATCTCAAAGATGCTTTTTCTTCAAAGATGTCACATATCTCAAAGCTTTCTTCGGTGGTGTAATCTTTAGAAGACAAATTGAGAAGATATTTTCTACATGGATAAAGTGACATTTTGTCTTATTATCCATTACCATGCAAAGTCCTTTTCTTCTGCATGGGCTCTTCTGACTGTACCTTGTAAAAGGTGACAAGGACTTCACAACTCTCCAGAAGTCAACATCCTCAGCAAGTGTGAAGATGACAAGTGTCCCAAGCATTCAATGCTTGCACACTCCTTGTCACTATAAAAGGAAGACCTCTCCATGCAGAAGATAACTAACGTCTTGAGAGACTTGAAGATTACTGTGTGCTCCTAGATATTCTACGCAAACTGGAAGATTTCTCTCAGTGCAAGAATTTCCAGTTTGCTTGAAAAACTTTATAGCTTTGTTCTAAGTGTTCTTAGTTATTTTGTTAGTATACTTTGTGTAAGATTGTTAGAATAGTTTATCTGTTCTTTTCCGCAACAGTCTTAAGTTTTCTATGTGTAATTCTTTTTGAAAGATTTTCAATAATAAAATTAAAATTGTGAAAATTTTGAGTATTGTATTCAACCCCCCCCCCCCCCCCCCCTTCTACAATACTTGTTATAGCCATCTGGGACTAACAGTTTTCATGAAAGTGACTTCGATACGTTATGTGTATGCTATGTGGAGTCGGTTTACACGGTGGGGTCAGGGTACCAGGGGATTTGATAATTCCTTGGGCATATGAGGTCAGCTTGTAGGTTGGAATGCGTTTCCTCCTACATGAAGGAACAGGGGGTCCACTTGGACTTCGGTGTAGCCGAGAGGGTGTCCGTTAGGCCCCGATCGTGGTAGCTTATACGATCCCTGAACCCTGTGTTGAACCTTGAATGATGTTTATGTGAACTGTTTTCCAATGAAATGATTTTGTACTGTGATAAATGTTTATGGAGGGAATTCACTAGACCTTTTGGTCTAACCCTCGCTTTTCAAAAACTAAACCATTTTCAGGTAAGCGTGTTATTGGTTCTTCTAGTAAGAACTAGGGGATGCAAGAAGGATTTGGAGCTTAGAGCGACTCTAAGATTGACTGATGACTATAGATAGAGGGCTCGACTGTGGAATAGAGACTTCCGCTGTCATTTTTGTTTAGCATACTTTAATGATGATGTAAAGACGAGCTTATTATGTAATTCAAATGCTTATTCTATCATATTGCATGACTAAGTTTTTGGGACGTTACAAATGGTATCAGAGCCTTAATTTAAGGGATTTAGGTGACCAGTCGGGCCTAAACTTAAACTGTAAGATGAGGAACACAGCCGAGACATAGGATTGCCTTTAGGAACGATCACTATAAATGCGCTTAGGAATAAGGTGCCAAGGACAAACGTGTAAGGTAAGTTTGGGATTACACCTGGCCAGTGTAATTACGAACTTACAGGTACATGTGCGTGCTTACAATACCTTACTTATAGCAAATTTGTTGTGGCATGTTGTAACAACCCTTAATCCCAACATACAAGTTTCATATAATTCACCACAAAATAACATATCATAATCCAAATATGGTCCCTTAAATTCTACAATTAGGTCTTTCAGTACAAACTTTTTCGAATAAAGTAAAATACGTAACAACTACTAATTATAACTGAAATCTTCATAATCATTCAACATCCACAAAAGCTAACATGATAAATCCTATCATTGTCTCTTGTTTGCTCCATGACCTGGAATACATATTTTAAAACAAAAATGAGGGTTAGACCTTGAGGTCTAGTGAGAAAAATCCCCGTTAGTAAAAGAAAACATTTGCACATAATTCACATAAGAATACCAAATATGACTCATGCATCATGTATCTTTCCATCTCTATCTCTTTTCTTTTCCTTGGCCATATTAATTGGTAGCAAGCCAATTAATTAATTTACACCGCTGTACTAAATACAGCCAACACCACTGTCCCTTTGTACAGCCAACTTTCACCGGTCCTAAGCCCGGCCAACTAGTACTCATACAATGCAATATTCATATAAACATTATATGCACCATATTACATTTAATCACATATATGTATTCCATTTGAAAACATTTCAAATAAAAACTCACCTCGTGTGTTTATCACAAAAACTCTTCCAAGATAATTCACGTGTGTCGATCCCTCACAGAATCTGAAATCGGATAAAATACCAAATATTTCCTTTAATACTTAAACTTACAAAATTCCCAACTGAAATCGCAATGAACAGTACCAAATCGCAATCTCCTATTGCGATTCCACCCTGAAGTCGCAACCCCCTTATTGCGATTTCACCCCGAAGTCGCAACCCTTTATTGCGATTCCACCTTGGAGTCGCAACCCACTATTGCGATTCCACCTTGGAGTCGCAACCCACTATTGCGATTCCACCTTGGAGTCGCAACCCATTATTGCGATTCCACCTTGGAGTCGCAACCAACTACTGCGATCCCACACTCGAATCGCAATCTACTATTGCGATTTCAAGTCAAGTCGCAAACGACCATTGCGACTTCATACCCAAGTCGCAACCAACCATTGCGACTCCGATGAATGTCGCAGTCGTCCATTGCGACTTCGATGAATATTAACCTACTGCGACTTCGATGAATACTAGCCTACTGCGACTTCGATGAAAGTCTCAGTCTACTGTTTCATCCTAAAACCCAGATTTTTGCAGTTTTATTCTATGTATGTTTATATAAAGATGCAGTTATGATTAAGACTATAAACATAACCTAACCTTAAGCTCAGATTTCCCAAAACACCTCTTTTTAACAAAACCCACCAAGAACTTAACTATAAACCTCAAGAACACTTTAGAGAATTAAAACACATATAAGGTATGGATTGTTTACCTGAATCACTTCAGTTTAAATCCCTGAATCACAGCAACAAACTTCTTAATCTTTTCCTTCTTCTTCCCTTCAAACTTTCTCTCGATTTCTCTCTCTCTCTCTCAACCGAATGCACTTACACACACAAACACCTTGAATAATATCTTCTAATTACTAACAAGAGGACACCTCCTCTACAAGAGGTGGAAGTGGCGGTGGTGGGAGAGAGTTTGTGAAGAGAGACAAAACAAACCTCAAGTTTAGCTTATATGACAAAACATACCCCTAAACTTCCATTATTAAATTAAAACTTACCCTTTAGTTTTTAACTCCTAAAATACTAATATAAAAACTTATAAATTCCTTATTCGAAATTAGATAAAATACCTGGCTATTACAACATCTCCCCCTTAAAAGAATTCCGTCCCGGAATTCAGTCAAGTGAACAGATGAGGGTATTTGGCTCTCATCTCCGACTCTGATTCCCATGTCGCATCCTGACCCCTATGATGTTTCCATTGAACCTTTACCTGCTTGATCTCCTTATTCCTCAATACTTTAACCTTGTGATCAACTATTGCTTCCGGTTCCTCCACATAGTTCAACTTTTCATCCACTTGTATATCCGGTAGAGATACTGCCTGATCTGGTGATACCAAACACTTTCGAAAATTCGACACATGAAACGCGTTGTGAATTCTGCTCAACTCCTGCGGAAGATCCAATCTGTATGCTACTTCACCAATTCTTTCTGTAATTTCAAATGGCCCAATATACCGCGGACTGAGTTTACCTTGCTTCCCAAAACGTATGACTCCTTTCCAAGGTGAAACTTTTAACATCACAAATTCCCCAACCTGAAATTCTAACGGTTTCCGGCGTCGATCTGCATAACTTTTCTGTCTGTCTTGTGCCGTTTTCAATCTATCCCGGATCTGAGTAATCTTATCTGCTGTTAACTGTACTATTTCTGGCCCTGCTAACTGTTTTTCCCCCACTTCATTCCAACACAAAGGCGTTCGGCATTTCCTACCATACAATACTTCAAACGGTGCCGCCTGAATACTAGAATGATAACTGTTATTGTAAGCGAACTCTATCAAAGGTAAATGTGTATCCCACGATCCCCCAAAATCAACTATACAAGACCGGAGCATATCTTCTAAGGTCTGAATCGTTCTTTCACTCTGGCCATCAGTTTGAGGATGATATGCTGTACTTAACTTTATCTGCGTTCCCATCTCTTTTTGAAAGCTTCTCCAAAATCTAGAAGTAAAACGACTATCTCGATCAGAAATAATCGAAATTGGTACTCCATGTCTAGTTACTATTTCATTAATGTACAGTTTGGCCAAACGTTCCAAAGAATCGGTTTCTTTCATTGGCAAGAAATGAGCAGACTTCGTCAACCTATCCACAATCACCCAAATAGAATCGAATCCCTTTGAAGTTCTTGGTAACTTGGTAACGAAATCAGTTGTGATCTGATCCCATTTCCACACTGGAATTTCTAATCGTTGCAGTTGACCAAACGGTTTTTGATGTTCAATCTTCACCTTCTTGCAAGTAGTACATTCCTCCACATACTTTGCAATGCTTCTTTTCATCCCCGGCCACCAGTAAAATGGCTTCAGATCTCTATACATCTTATTTGTACCTGGATGAATGGAGAATCGAGATTGATGAGCTTCTTGTAGTACACGATCACGTAATCCACCCAAACGAGGTACCCAAATCCTATTCTCCAAACACAACAACCCACGGTTATCTCTCCCAAGCAATGCTGATATCCCAACCAACCGTTCAGATTTCAAACTTTCTTCTTGATAAGCATCTAATTGGCACTTCAGTAATTCGTCAAAAATGTTTGGAAGAAGTTCAGCTCTTAAAGAAATAGCTTTTATGGTTCCACTCCTTTCTTGACGACTCAGCGCATCTGCTACCACATTCGCTTTTCCTGGGTGATAAAGGATTTCACAATCATAATCATTCACTAACTCTAGCCACCTTCTTTGCCTCATATTTAGTTCCTTTTGATCAAAAAGATGTTGGAGACTCTTATGGTCCGTGAAAATTTGACATTTGGAACCATAAAGATAATGCCTCCAAATCTTTAATGCGAAGACAACCGCTGCAAGTTCCATATCATGGGTAGGATATTGCCTTTCATGATCCTTTAATTGTCGAGAAGCATAAGCAATTACTTTTCCACGTTGCATGAGTACACATCCCAAACCTAACTTAAAAGCATCACTGTAGACCACAAAATCATCCGAACCTTCTGGCAATGCTAATATCGGCGCGCTGCAGAGTTTCTCCTTTAATATCCTGAATGCTTCGTCCTGTTCTGCCTTCCATTCGAACTTCAAATTCTTCCGAGTCAGTTTCGTCAACGGTGTGGCAATACGAGAGAAATCTTTTATGAACTTTCGGTAGTAGCCGGCCAAACCCAGAAAACTTCGTACTTCTGTTGCTGTCTTTGGTGGTTCCCATTTTTCAACTGCTTCCACTTTCATCGGATCGACTTGTATACCCCTTTCAGAAACTATATGCCCCAAAAACTGAACTTCCCGCAACCAGAATTCACACTTTGAAAATTTCGCATACAACTTTTCTTTCTTCAACAATTCCAAAATCAAACGAAGATGTCGTGCATGATCCTCTTTGGATCGGGAATAAATAAGTATATCATCGATAAATACAATGACGAATTTATCAAGATATAGCTTACATACCCGATTCATTAAATCCATAAAGGCGGCTGGAGCGTTTGTCAATCCAAATGGCATTACTAGAAACTCATAGTGACCGTACCTGGTGCGAAAAGCAGTTTTCAATACGTCTTCTTCTTTGACCTTCAACTGATGATAACCGGATCTTAAATCAATCTTGGAGAAACAACAAGCTCCAACTAATTGATCGAAGAGGTCATCAATTCTAGGTAGAGGATACTTGTTTTTGATCGTTCGCTTATTCAATTCTCTGTAGTCGATACACATTCTCATCGAACCATCCTTCTTTTTCACAAATAAGACTGGTGCTCCCCACGGTGAAGAACTTGGTCTGATGAAACCCTTATCGGATAGATCTTGCAGTTGTGCCATCATTTCTTTCATTTCCGGAGGCGCCAAACGATACGGTGCACGGGCTACAGGGGTGGCTCCAGGAATTAGATCTATACCGAACTCTACCTGTCTAACGGGCGGAAGACTGTTCAAGTCTTCAGGAAATACTTCTGGAAAATCACTAACAATTGGAATGTCTTCCAACTTACTCTTCTCTAGCTTAGTATCTATTACATAAGCTAAGTAACTCTGACAACCTTTACTAACACACTTACGGGCTTTTATCATGCTAATAAGATTATACTGATAATTCCTACGATCGCCATAAATCACTACCGGGCCTTTTTCAGGTAACACAACGTTTATTAACTTCTTATCACAAATTATATTAGCTTGATTCTCGGCTAACCAGTCCATTCCTACTACCACATCAAACTCAACCAGGGCTATTGGAAATAACTGAATCGGTACCCCGCACCCTTCTATATCTATCACACAACCATCAAATACTTCTTTAACTGATACTTGATTTTCATTTGCCGTATCTACCATTAAAGCATGATCTAACACTTTCGGTTTTAAACGCATATGAGTAGCAAATGAAGGAGACACAAACGATCGGTTTGCACCGGAATCAAATAACACCTTAGCACGTGTAGAATTTATTAAGAATGTACTTGTAACCACGTCCGGAGTTTCCTCCGCTTCTTTTGCTGTCATCTGAAATGAACGGCCTCTTGCTCTTGTTGGCTCTGACCTCGGTACTGTTGGTCTAACACCCGTTGCTCTTGTCGACGTGCCTCCTGATGGTATTCTTCCCAGTGGACAATCCGATTGAAGATGATCTGGAGAATTGCATGAATAACAAAATCTAACCACCCGACAATCTTTAGCAATGTGACCAAACTTCCCGCACTTATAACAGTTTCTAGGATCTACTTGACAGCTTCCCTGGTGGAAACGGTGGCACTTTGGGCAAGGTCTTTCAGCTGCTCGAAAAGGTGGACGATTATCAGATCTCTGAAACCCAGACTTCTTCATATCATGTGGCGGTCCTTCCCATTTTCTCTTTCCCGCACTTTTATCCCCAACATCCCTCTTATTGTCTCGCTCCACATTTTCCGCAGCATTGACTGCTTCTGAAAACGTATTAGGTCTCGCTGCAGTTACCAACTTTCTGATCTCCGAATTCAATCCGAATACATACCTTTCCATCTTCATCTTTTCGGTGGCAACATAATATTCTCCGAAACGCGACTTTTCCAAGAAACGAGCAGTGTAGTCTCTTACCGATAAATTTCCTTGCTGTAGGCTCAGGAATTCCTCTTCCAACTGTCTAACTGCGGCTTGCGGGCAAAACTGTTCCTTAAATGCTCTCGAGAATTCGCCCCAAGTAAAAGTTGAATATACCTCAGGTCCTTCAGAGTCAATAAGGGCCTCCCACCAATACAAGGCGTCCGCTTTCAACATTGCTGTTCCATATAACACTTTATCTTCTTCCGCGCATTTACTGGTCTTAAATACAGCTTCAACTTCCTTCATCCATCTCATTGCTTTTACTGGATCTCTGCCCCCTCCATACGTGGGTGGTTTACAGCTTAAAAACATTTTATAATCACACTTTCTTGGTACTAATGTGACAATAGGCGCGATAGGTACTTCGTTTCCAAGGGTAGGGTCTGGTATTTCTGTTTCCGAATGATGAGTCTGGTTAAACATGGCTTGAATATTTGCCTGAAGTCTTCCCATTTCAACCGCTAGATCGTCTCTTGTAACAAACTATGTGCCTCGCCCCTGTACACTGCTCCCTGTCCTACCTCTGCCTCTTTCTCCCCCTCTTCCCCTTCCTCCGGCTGTTTGTCTCGTTCCACTTGCCATTCTGTTGATTCAAACAAGGTTAATATACACATAAGCACATACCCCATATAATAAAGTATTCTGGTTCAAACATGTACCTGTAAGATCATAATTACACTGGCCAGGTGTAATCTGAAATTACCTTACATGATGTTCCTTCTACCTTTTTATATTTATCATCCCAAGGTTCTAAAATAACAAGGACATCCTACTTCGCATGCAGTTTAAGTCTAGGTACAGATACTAATACCTAAATCTCTTAAACTAAGGCTCTGATACCATTTGTAACAACCCTTAATCCCAACATACAAGTTTCATATAATTCACCACAAAATAACATATCATAATCCAAATATGGTCCCTTTAATTCTACAATTAGGTCTTTCAGTACAAACTTTTTCGAATAAAGTAAAATACGTAACAACTACTAATTATAACTGAAATCTTCATAATCATTCAACATCCACAAAAGCTAACATGATAAATCCTATCATTGTCTCTTGTTTGCTCCATGACCTGGAATACATATTTTAAAACAAAAATGAGGGTTAGACCTTGAGGTCTAGTGAGAAAAATCCCCGTTAGTAAAAGAAAACATTTGCACATAATTCACGTAAGAATACCAAATATGACTCATGCATCATGTATCTTTCCATCTCTATCTCTTTTCTTTTCCTTGGCCATATTAATTGGTAGCAAGCCAATTAATTAATTTACACCGCTGTACTAAATACAGCCAACACCACTGTCCCTTTGTACAGCCAACTTTCACCGGTCCTAAGCCCGGCCAACTAGTACTCATACAATGCAATATTCATATAAACATTATATGCACTATATTACATTTAATCACATATATGTATTCCATTTGAAAACATTTCAAATAAAAACTCACCTCGTGTGTTTATCACAAAAACTCTTCCAAGATAATTCACGTGTGTCGATCCCTCACAGAATCTGAAATCGGATAAAATACCAAATATTTCCTTTAATACTTAAACTTACAAAATTCCCAACTGAAATCGCAATGAACAGTACCAAATCGCAATCTCCTATTGCGATTCCACCCTGAAGTCGCAACCCCCTTATTGCGATTTCACCCCGAAGTCGCAACCCTTTATTGCGATTCCACCTTGGAGTCGCAACCCACTATTGCGATTCCACCTTGGAGTCGCAACCCACTATTGCGATTCCACCTTGGAGTCGCAACCCATTATTGCGATTCCACCTTGGAGTCGCAACCAACTACTGCGATCCCACACTCGAATCGCAATCTACTATTGCGATTTCAAGTCAAGTCGCAAACGACCATTGCGACTTCATACCCAAGTCGCAACCAACCATTGCGACTCCGATGAATGTCGCAGTCGTCCATTGCGACTTCGATGAATATTAACCTACTGCGACTTCGATGAATACTAGCCTACTGCGACTTCGATGAAAGTCTCAGTCTACTGTTTCATCCTAAAACCCAGATTTTTGCAGTTTTATTCTATGTATGTTTATATAAAGATGCAGTTATGATTAAGACTATAAACATAACCTAACCTTAAGCTCAGATTTCCCAAAACACCTCTTTTTAACAAAACCCACCAAGAACTTAACTATAAACCTCAAGAACACTTTAGAGAATTAAAACACATATAAGGTATGGATTGTTTACCTGAATCACTTCAGTTTAAATCCCTGAATCACAGCAACAAACTTCTTAATCTTTTCCTTCTTCTTCCCTTCAAACTTTCTCTCGATTTCTCTCTCTCTCTCAACCGAATGCACTTACACACACAAACACCTTGAATAATATCTTCTAATTACTAACAAGAGGACACCTCCTCTACAAGAGGTGGAAGTGGCGGTGGTGGGAGAGAGTTTGTGAAGAGAGACAAAACAAACCTCAAGTTTAGCTTATATGACAAAACATACCCCTAAACTTCCATTATTAAATTAAAACTTACCCTTTAGTTTTTAACTCCTAAAATACTAATATAAAAACTTATAAATTCCTTATTCGAAATTAGATAAAATACCTGGTTATTACACATGTCTAGCAAGGATTATTATCGGTTTCTTTCAGTTTAGCGCTATGGCTGGGAGAACGTTGAGGAATAGGTCAGCAAGATCCCGGAGGGATAGACCGAGCTCCATTGTTTGGGGAGTGTCGTGTAAGATCATATATGATGTGATGTATGTATACACCGAAGAGATGAAATGTTGTATAGAATGTTATGAGTCGTCTAGAGGTAGCTCTTCGTGGATTCAAAGAGGGTGGATGTTGAGTTTGAGTAAGACTCCTGTTTCAGGAGAATCCCAGTTCAAGAGATTGTGAGGTAGATCAGTTCGGATGATAAGGAAGGACAGTGTCGAAATCTTGAAAGTGTCAATGGAGCCCTGACTTCTTAGTCGAGCTTTTCAATGTCAGGATAAATGAAATAAGATACCTATAGTGAATTGAAAGCATGTAGAAGTAGAAAGTGAGATAGTTGTTCAAAACGAAAGTAGTATGAAATGTTTGAGTAAGTGAGATGTAGAACGCATGTACAACGAGTTGTTGCATGACCGAGAGGACGACCATTGGTCGTAGGTAAAGTGTCAAGGATAAGCTGCGTGAGTAAGCGATTGACCTTGTTATAGTGAGTAGCCTTCAATAGCAAGTAGAGTCTCATGCATGGCGTTCTTTTATGTAACATGAAGTTTTCACGATTTAAGTTAAATGTGTAAATATAAATTTTGATCGAAAATGAGTCAGAATGTGTACGTGTATGTTTTAAAAAAAAAGGTGATTTCATTCACATTGCACATTGAAATTTTGAGCTTAACGATTTGCAAAGTATTTCACGTTTTTAATGATAAGTTAAATTGTTACAAAAAGGTCAAGAAAATGGTTACCTGCAATTCATTTATAACCAAAATGCTTATTGACCTATTGATAGCATACAAATGAGTGTGAGAATCGACTGGCTTACTTTATGTCGGTAATTCTTTTGAAATTGTGTCATATGAAAAGGTTTTCATTCAATATATCACTGTCGTAATAACATCGTTCAGATTGAGTAAGATTAAGGTTCACGGGAAGATGCATGCAAGCGATTCTCGAATCGTTGTGCAGGGCATTGAAGTTATAAGAGTGATGGGGTCATGTGTACCCAAGTTGTTTTCAAGTGTTGTTTATTTAAAATGATAAAATGTACGAAATGATTTATCTACTGTGTTGTCATGCATGAAGGCTATAAACTCACTAGGTCGTAAGATATTACATGTTAAGCTAAGGAAGAACTCCAAGAGTGGAAAAGTGTCGGACAAATCAGGAAAGAATGTTGTAGCTTTAGTATTTGTGTTCAAGAGGAAAAGGTGAACAGTGATAGAATCAGAAGTGGATTATAGTATCGGTTGTATGAGGGTTTGCACCCTTGTTCGGTAACTGGAAGTACGGTGGTTGAGGGACGGATTGGGCCCAGGGGAAGGAGTAGAAGTCATCGAGGTGTTGGTATTAGCAACTTGTTGAGTAGTGTTGAGAGGCAGAAGCGAAATGTCCACGGTGTTGGATATGAGTTTTGAGGTGAGCTTGTAATATTGATGTTACAGGAGTAAGTTCAGAAAAGAGGGAGACGTATTAGGAAGTGATTATGATATGTTGGTAGGATTAGGTTCCGTAAGGAACCTTTGTTAAAGAATAAGTTAAGAAAGTTGTTACAGGTTATCTGTTGTTGTAGAAGCCGACAGTTGTGTAAGGTGGCCGAGGCCGAAGTCTTGAACCAGAAAGTTGGAAGTTGGTAGAACACCTTGTAGGGGTGTTAAGAGGATGAGAAGTTATTGTTTTGAATAAGCGTTCTATTTACGAAGTATGGAGGGTTCGTAGAATGATGAAGTAAGTAGCACGAGCGAAGCGAGTGTGTAGACTTTATCATTTTGTGAGGGACTGTGTCCAGCTTACGTAAGAGCTCGGATCGTAAAGAGCTAGCTAGAATGTTTGTGTTTGAGCTAATTGAGAACTCGTGAGTTATAGTTCAGCAAGTTGAGAAAGGACTAAGTAGCGAGATAGGCTCAATTTTATGCGGGTAATTTTGAAGGCGAGTTTAAATTGTGTATGGATGATCATGAGAGACCTGGTCTGCAGTGTGATGTTATGGGCAAAGAGTGTAAGGATGTGTAGTGACAGTATTTGTCAAGCTAAATGTGCCAGCTAGTGTCGTAGTAATGTGGTGTTAGAGAGAGAGGAAGCATCAGATAGAAGCCTTTTGGGGGTTTCGGATGAGGTGTGCGACTTGTTAACCAGGTTGTTGGAGCACGTAGGGTGTAAGTTGACGTTGTAATATGATTAAGTTCGGGATAAAATGACGGAGTGATGGTGGGTAGTTACTCAAATAAGAAACCAATTGTTTTGTGGTTGTAAGAGTCGCTAAGTAAGCATATTTTGGGATCATTGGAAGTTTAAAGAAGATGATGGGTGTGTTAGTCAAAATGAGGTGGAATAGATGTGAACTCCTTAAAGAATGTGAGTTGCTGCTTATGGGTGAAAGATTTGTCTGAGAAAGTAAAAGTTGGAGATTAAATAATGTATAGTGACGTCGAACACTGGTGTCGTTTCGAGACGACTTAGTTGAATGCCTTAAGTTAGGATTTTGGTGCAACTGTTTGATTATATAAGTATTGTGAAGGTGGTATCAACATGTGGAAAGGTCAGGAGAGGGGGGGAAGTAATGTTTGGTGGGCGGTGCTCCACGCAAACGTGGGGAAGTGAAGACCGTATGTCGAAATAAGTGGGTAAGTTGGAAGTAGTAAGCTTGACAGTAATGCCGAGAGGT
Organism: Saussurea involucrata; assembly: GCA_033807775.1. NCBI lineage: Eukaryota > Viridiplantae > Streptophyta > Magnoliopsida > Asterales > Asteraceae > Saussurea > Saussurea involucrata. The sequence continues at coordinate 6,167,160 of CM066323.1, forward strand.
GCAGTGTTGTGTAGATTGTCACTGATAAGTGTGCGAACTTTTGGAAAGAGCGTTGAGGAAGATAATTGTGTATGATTTTGTGCAGGAAAGAAGTGGATGAGGCAACTGAATGAGTTAAGTTAGTGACTTTGTGAGAAATGTTTAAACGAATTGGTCGTGCAGTGATTAAGATAGTGAGAATAGTATGGTGTGACCATGGTTACTCCTCTCAGTTGTGTGAGGATTCCCGGAGTTATGTTTCAGGATAAGTTTAATTCGAGTAGGTGGACACTTCATCAATGGGTTTGGAGGTTCCTACTCTTAGTTACGTATGAGTATAGAGTAGTGAAGTGGTAAAGATATGAGAGATGGTTGGCGAACTATGGTCTAGGTGGTCCGAGGAACAGGGAATGTTATCTGCATAGGCGAGTGTTAGGTGGTGCAAGGTTGTGAGTTGTGATACGATGAAGGAACTCGGGATTGTGAGTTGTCGGGATGTACAGGGTTGGCCTCGTGCCAAGCTGTCAAGTGAGTGATTGTTTCTTAGTAAATGAATCTCGTGTTGTAGCGGGGGATTCCGCCAAGTTCCTCCCCAAAGGAAGTATAGATGCATGAGAAGCCTTAGTAATCTACTGTTGTCGAGATCGTTCGAGTAGGAACAGTAGCCTACGAGTTAGAGTACCGGAAGAACTGAAGGGAATACACCCATTATTCCAGGTTTCGAATTTAGTGAGGTTGTTGACTGAGTCAGAATGTGGCTTTACTTTGGAGAAGTGTCAGTTTTAGTGTGGGCAAGATACCCGCATCTTTTCCCAATAAGGAATTCCGGGGACGGAATTCTTTTAAGGGGGGAGTGTTGTAACAACCCGAATTTCAAGTTTATATTGAAAGTTTAGTGGCTAAAGTCTAAGAAGTTAAAGTTTACTTGAGGGACTATTTTTACAATTAGTGAAAGGTTTATAAGGGCACAAATCCCTAGGGTAGCCTCCATTTTGGTCATTGTGATTTTCTTCTTGTAGTGATGACGGCTAGAGAAGGGAGAGAGGAAGAAAAGTGGTTTTTGGAGGAAAAAATCAAAGAAGAAAAGAAATCAGTAAGGTAACTCTTATCCCTTGTTAATTTAGTGTTCCTTTCTTAATTGGTCTTGATGCTTATGTCTGAAATCAGTGATTCAATGAGTTTTCACCCACATTTCCTTAAAAGTGGGTTTTGAGGGTTTTGTCTTTGTAAACCGATTTAAAGGATCAGAAGTGGATTAAGTGGATGTTTAGGTTTAGTGGATGAACCCTTAGGATTGTCTAATCGAATTGATGGCAGAAAATGGGTTTAATGATCACTTTTAGATAATTGTTTTCGAACAGCCGTAGTTTCAGGACACTAGAAGTTCTTGATGTTTTAGTAGCGTCCGGATGGTTTGCGAGTGTCCGGGTAGATTTCTCATGGGAGTTTCCGGATGTGTGTTCTTCCGGATAAGTGGGGTTACCGGGTGTTAGTACCCGGTAAAAGGGTGTGCCCGGAAAGTCCGGGTATCCGAGAAGTTAGGGTATCCGGACAGTTCGGGCATCCGGGTAGTCGGGCTATCCGGACAGTTGGGGTATCCGGAAAGTGTTAGTGTCCGGAGTGTGTTAACTGTACAGTAGGGTCAGACCGTCTGATCTGATACGAATCTAATGCCTTAGGTGTTCGATTGGTTTAGCTTGAAGATATTTAAGAAGTGTGTTCTACGTAACCAAAGGTGAGTTCTCTCAACCCTTTTTATGACGTACTATGTTTTACTGATTATGGTTTCATTACGAGCATGAACTGTTTTATAAATGTCACGTATGCTTTCCATGAACTGCATGATTTATTAAAAGAGGTTTATTCAGCAAATGAAATGATGTTTAAGGTTTTCATGAAAGTGACTTCGATACGTTATGTGTATGCTATGTGGAGTCGGTTTACACGGTGGGGTCAGGGTACCAGGGGATTTGATAATTCCTTGGGTATATGAGGTCAGCTTGTAGGTTGGAATTCGTTTCCTCCTACATGAAGGAACAGGGGTCCACTTGGACTCCGGTGTAGCTGAGAGGGTGTCCGTTAGGCCCCGATCGTGGTAGCTTATGCGATCCCTGAACCCTGTGTTGAACCTTGAATGATGTTTATGTGAACTGTTTTCCAATGAAATGATTTTGTACTGTGATAAATGTTTATGGAGGGAATTCACTAGACCTTTTGGTCTAACCCTCGCTTTTCAAAACTAAACCATTTTCAGGTAAGCGTGTTATGGGTTCTTCTAGTAAGAACTAGGGGATGCAAGAAAGATTTGGAGCTTAGAGCGACTCCAAGATTGACTGATGACTATAGATAGAGCGCTCGGCTGTGGAATAGAGACTTCCGCTGTCATTTTTGTTTAGCATACTTTAATGATGATGTAAAGACGAGCTTATTATGTAATTCAAATGCTTATTCTATCATATTGCATGACTAAGTTTTTGGGACGTTACAGAGAACAAATTAGTGTTATGGCTACGAGAAAACTATTTCTTTTGGTGTTAATTTCCTTACAAGTGGATGAACAAATGGGCAAAACTACACTAAGACTTGCAACTTACAAATGTCATGAATTATTAACAAAAGAAACACATCAACAATAACTTGCCACCATAGCGTTGAAAGTATGGGTGTACGTGGGTTGGGTTGGGCGGTTTTTGGCATTTTTACAACCCAACCCAATTATGTCGGTTCGGAAAATCTCAACCCAACCCAACCCAACCCATTCAAAAGTATAGCTTAACCCAACCTTTGCGGGTTGTGGCGGGTTGGGCGGTTTGATTCTACCTCTTATTCTCTTAATGTTTCAGTCATGATTTCGATTCTACCTCTTGATCCAACGCCTCTGTGATATAATCGTTCCTCCCCACGACTATCTCCTTTGTCGACTCTCCAATTCCAGCCGTGTAGAATAATATGTATTTACGATGTAGCTCTCAAATTCCACGGTAGAAAAATATTATATGGAGATTATCTCTAAGAATGTATTTATTGAGGAGTATATGATAATTAATTGTTAGGGAGATTGAGAGTAAGGGAAGAGAAATCCAAGAGGTTATTTTAGAGTAATGAGAAGTTTTTTAACTAAAAAAATTCAAATTATGATAAAATAGAAAAAGATGAATGAAGGTTTCTCATGATGCCACCTAAGCAACTCCATGTTTTGTTTTTATATATACTAGGTGTGACACCGCGCGTTGCGCGGTAACGAAATCTTATGATCAAAATTACATATATAAGTTGGTTATGGTGTGAAATTATAATTCTTTCAGTTGTATATTTTATCCGATTTTAAAATCTATGACATTAGATGTGAGAGCATTGTATGAAGTATAACGTGGATGTTAAACACGAAAAAAGTAGCAATAAATATTGTGATTCGTTTCAAAAAACATGAAAAAGATGAGTATTTTAGATAAAACTCAATATGTAAAGTTGAGTCCAACATGATAGGTGTGTCTACTCATCGCAAGTATAACTCTAAACTCTAACCAAATTAGCACATGCATAATAGTGATTCTTCATATTATTCTCCATACATAAAAGTACTATGTAAGAAATGTTGTTTTACCAACGGTATTTTTAACCGAAAAATAACATGGCAACTATTAGTGTGTTAAGAACTTCTTTCCATTTTTTATTATAATTGCAGTTGTATAAGAAAAGTGATAGTTATTAAATAAATTAATATTTGTGATTATTTGTGAAGAATTTGATATTGATTTTCAAGCTATCGTTCTCCTTTCATACACACAACTACATTTTCTAATATTTCTTTTTCTTATCCACGTGGGATAACCCAAGCTTAATTACAATATTGATTTGAGGATAATAAGTTTCCATTATGTCATGTTAATACCTTATAGCCTTCATTTATATATTCGTGTTGGATGACGACAAAAAATTATTGTTAGAAAATCCGTATTAAGTTAAGATAAAATGCAATTTGATAAATGACAACTAATTAGATGTAGTATAAGACAATAAATTTAGTGGGTTGTTTAGATGTAAATTATATATTTTCATTGATATTGTTTCTTGTAACAAATAGAATGTCATACACTTCTTTTTGTTGCAAAATATTGATTTGACATTAAAGTTAAAATTTGTACGAAGATGGTTAGTTTCAATCATATGTGGAATACTAACTGTTACGATGGGTGTACACAAAATTAGTCTTCCATTTTAGCTAATAATGTTTGTTTTACAACTTAATTATTAACAGATTATGAAGAGGTTTACTCATAATAATTACAAATGTTATCAAGAAACAAAAAATAAAACTTGAATAACTACAACGATATTAGTAAAACAAAGTTATACAAAATAAAAAGGTACATAAAAAGTAATACACATACAACATAAATAACTTTCGAAAAATGAGGGATGAAAAATCATAATGAATAAAATATAATAATAAGGAAGAAATTTTGGGAAAAAACATTCATCAATAACAACTCACACAAATAATAAAATATTATGTATTATTTGTTACCTGAAAAAATTATGGTTATATAACATTCAGTATGAACAATAAAAAAAACTATTTAGAGACACATAAATACGATATATCACACAGAACAATAGACAATTAGACATAACAATACTTAACAAATATAATAACATGGAATAAAAACATTTATCAACAATATATAACCAAGACAAATCATAAAATAAAATATAACAACTCTTACATGGATTTGTAGAGGAAGAATAACGGTTTCACGATAAAAATTATACAAAAAAAAAACACAACACATCAATAACATCAAATAGCTCACATAAAAACATAAAATAAACCATAAAATGTAGCTTCCATCTTGATAAGACATTCGGTTGTGTAGTTTGCAATATGATGGAGAATTCGGTAAAATAAAAGAACAAATATTTCTATCTTCATTAGACATTCGATTGTATAGTTTGAAATATGATGGAGGATTCAGTAAAACAAAATAAAAAATGTTAAATGAGATATAATATATAGACGGGATAAAAACGGAATAGAAAACCGAAAAGTCCAGGACATTTATGAGTTAATAAAAGACAATTAATATAACCATCAAAATAAGTTAAAAAATCTAAAAATTTCAGAAAAAATGAATTATGAAAAATAACTCTTCCACAAAATGCCACCTAAGAAACTTCATATTTTATGTTTAGATATATGTGAACTACTAATGCGAGTTTCTGAATTAAATACGTCTTTGGTTTCGAAATTTTGTTATCATTTTGGAGAGAATAATGAAATACACATTTTTTATTCACGGGTAGAAAAATCGTTAACTTAACTAACATTTTTAACGTCTTTAACTTAATCATATTTATAAAGAATCATCTTGTAACAATGTGTCACATCATTTATTGTAGGTTTTTTCTTAATTAGATAATGGAAAGGGAATTTAATTAAAATACCCCAAGTTTGACTTTAACTTACCAAAATACATTTTTTCCAGTTTTGCCAAAATACCCCTTTTCTCCGCGGTGAGCCCCGCGATCGCGGGCCAGGGTCTAAACTGAAATTTTTTTATCCCGCGTACGGCGGGATGTGTCGCGCGATGGAATCGATTTGGTCAATTTGGTGAGTTTTTAATTGAATTTTACACTTTCAACCCCTATACTTATTTACTTAATTTACTTTATACCTTTACTTTCATAATTTTAATTTTACATTTAACACATATAATCGTTTATTAACTATAATACGTTAAAAATACGTTTTAATTTTAACAAGTTACACCATTATAATCGTCTCTTCGATACGTTCGAAATGAGCCAAATATTGAATTTTTTTGGATTTATTTATTTTATTATACATCATATATACTACATAAAAATAGTTTTTATATTTACAATTCATACCCTTATAGTTAATTATTTAATTTATGGTACATCTCTTATTTTTTTCAATTTTGTTTTACACTCCTATCGCATTAACATAATAATCATATATTAACTAATTCATTAAATCGTTTTAAATTATTATTATTTGAATGTGTTTATAGATATCGTGAATGACAATAGGACAAGGTTTAACGAGAAAAATATGAAATGAGGTTTTGACAAGTTGGTATCACTGGACTCATTTAAGAATTGTGAAAATGGATATTTGGCGAATGATGATTCATGTGTGTTTGGAGCTGAAGTATTTGTAGTTACAGAGTATGCACAAAAGGATCAATGTATGTCCATCACAAATCCTCCACCAATTTTTAATACTTACATTTGGACCATCGATAATAAAATAAATAAAACGTTGTTTAACTATAAGAGTACCATAAATTAAATAATTAACTATAAGAATATGAACTTTAAATATAAAAAATATTTTATGTAGTGTATATGATATATATTAAAATATATAAATTCAAAAATATTCAATATTGGGCTCATTTCGAACGTATCGAAGAAACGATTATAATGGTGTAACTTGTTAAAATTAAAACGTATTTTTTTAACGTATTATAGTTAATAAACGATTATATGTGTTAAATGTAAAATTAAAATTATGAAAGTAAAAGGTATAAAGTAAAGTAAGTAAATAAGTATAGGGGTTGAAAGTGTAAAATTCAATTAAAAACTCACCAAATCGATTCCATCGCACCCCGGGGGATAAAAAAATTTCAATTTAGACCCTGGCTCGCGATCGCGGGGCTCACTGCGGAGAAAAAGGGTATTTTGGCAAAACTGAAAAAAATGTATTTTGGTAAGTCAAAGTCAAACTTGGGGTATTTTAATTAAATTCTCTAATGGAAATATGAAAAGACTATCTTTAGGAAGTTGTGTAGTTTGAAAGTTAAAGTTAATTAAAGTGGAATGTTATAATGAAATACATGTTTTTCATTTAGGAGTAATATAGTTTTTAACTTATTCAATATTCAAAAAATTCAAAACAATGAGAAAAATTATTTAGGCAAATCCTACTCTAACAATGTGCCGTGCCACATCATTGTTAGTAGATTTTCCTTTAATATATATACTAGTGCGTGGCACCGCGCATTGAGCGGTGACGAAATTTGTTTTGTTAAAAAATAGGTAACCATTTTATGATAAGTGTAATTCGTAAATTGACGGCTAATAAAATGAATTGTAATATATTATATTGTATATTGGAACCGTTTTTTAAAAGGTTATAAGTGAACATAATCTTTTTTTCACTTATAGGAATTGTGTCTCCTTAATAAAGAGATTTTAACTTTTCATTTTGTGTAAACATAATAATGTTTTAATGTCAAAGTTAAACATTTATAAAAATGGTTAATAGTAAGTGTATATACACAATATTAAACATTATGCTCAAAGTTGACCGTCTCAGTTTAGTTTATAAACCTTGTTTTGCATCATAATTTATTAAATGAGTTTGTGTGTATTGCATGCCCTTAAAATCCCATCTAAACAACCACATTTTTATCCAACCAAATCGTAAAATAAAAAGCTTTCACATTCAAATTACGAAGCTCTCTCTTCTATTTTGTGTAACCAAATATCCAAACTTAACCCGACAAATAAGAGACATGAAATTGTTAAGATATAAGGATGTTTTTTTTTATAAGGTTCATCTAGGCTTTGCCTAGACTACATCCTTGGCAATTTGGAAACAAACAAACAAAACGACCGTCTGAGACTAAGTCTGGCCACAGAATGCTGACGCCTGGACTCGAACCCGGGGTGGATGGGATATTCCACCACATCCCCCCAAGCCCTTGCCACCACGCCACCACCCTTGTGGTTAAGATATAAGGATGTTGTAAATGGAATAAAATGATTATATGATTTAAGACCTTGTAAGGTAAAATGACCTATTAGACAACTGAGGAGTGATCTCTCTCATCGAAGGGAGATCAATTAAATAAGGGTTAACCTCTCAGTTCGTGAGTATAAATAATATATAGTTTCCTTGCATATAATCATAAAATTCCATTAAAAATATAATATAGAAGACGGGATACAAATGTAGAACAAGTAATTCAATTGAATTCCAATGCTATAACAATTTTATACATGGAAATGCTAAATTTGTAATGCATCTTTTTCTTGTTTCATTCTCAAATCAAAGTTTTTTTCGTACCGCTCGATCCGTATGCATGCCAAGGTGGATACACTCATCAATTGCATATGTTAGCAGAGAATACCAAATAACCTGTAATGTCGAATATTTTATGGCGGTTAAATGAATAATTACATTTTTCAAGATTTGATCATGATGTCAAGGTATTTGACTACTAAATGTGCATAAATCAAGAGAAAAAGAAGATTATATTTACCTATTTACCTTTAATAAGCATGGAACTCTTGAGCAACCAAAAGATATCCACTAAAAGCCAAACAAAAGCCAAACAAAAGCCAAACAAAAGCAAAACCAATATATCAAGAACGTCAAAAGTAAAACTGAATAGAGATGAAGAGCGTGAGAATTAAGAGGGTGTACAATTTTCATACAAACCTGTAAGTTTAAAAAAATGCAAACTTGAAATCTCGATGAGGAGGTTTGAACTTTGTGGTAGGGATGACTTTGTTGGCATGTATTTCAAGGAATGAATAGAAGGTGAGAATTCAAGAAGGCATGAGGGAGAAAATGATAAGTTGGTCATTATGATATTAAATAATATTATAAATGCAAGATGAATATAATTTTACCAAAGAACCCCCATTCATAGTAGAGCATTCATTTTCTTATTAAGGATAGAAAAGTCTTTAACAAATGAAATATTTTTGAAAATAAAAAATCCAAGAAAATTCATATGAAGAATACTACACTAAGAGTGTGCCACATCATTGCATGTGGTTCTTCCTTTTATATATATAAATGATATAGATATAGATTTTTGGAGATATAGAAGTATTTTCCATTGCTCCTATACATAAGAAATAGGATAAAAAATTATTGAGTAACCTATGATGTTTGATGCAAATTGCAAACAGTTTACTATCTAACAATTATGATCCTATGATACAACCCTTGTTCAATGGTAAGTATTTTGGGCCTCATGAATTATATTAGTTAACAGTTATTAACTTATTTAAATTTGGATAGCACTTGCAAGTATCGTGTGTATATATATATATATATAATATTTTTATTAAAATAAAAAATAGAGTAAATTACGGATTTGGTCCCTGTGGTTTGGTGGTTTTTACGAAAATGGTCCCTAAACTTCATTTATTACGGATTAGGACTCGACGTATGACATTTTATAACGAGTTGGTCCCTCCCTCTAACTGCCGTCCAACACCTCCGTTAAACTGAAGGGCATTTTCGTCCTTCTTCCTTTTTTTGTCTTTACATGAGGGACTAATTCCGCAATGACACAAACCCCAGGGACCAAATCCGTAATTAAGTTTGAAAAATAAAAATTATTAATTTTTTTATTCTTTTACTTTATTAAATTAATAAAGTATTATACAAAAATAAAAATTATTAATTTTCAAATATTTAAAATTAAAAAGAATGAATTACATATTTGGTAAATCAAAACTAATTATTATTTTTGAATGCATTAGGATATTAAAATCTGGAAAGAAGATGCATATTCATCATCTTCAATCACCATCACAGCCACAATCAAAAAAACCCAAAAACAAAATCAGATTCAAACCATTTATTTTTAACATTCATACAAAAACATTCGAACTCTAAATCTGATTCAGATCCAAAAACAATCAAACATTCATACAATATTGAAATTTAATCAGATTCAAACTCCAAAAAAATTCAAATATTCATACAAGAACATTCAAAACTCAAAAATCCTAAATCTAAATCTTCCAAGAACATTCATACAAATTCATATACAAAGAACATGGGAACCAAATTTTGTCGCCTTCAAAAACCAAACTCGAAAACAGATCTCTTTCATAAACAAACACAAAACCCAGATCTGAAAGCCAAAACCAGAGCTGTTAGAACCGAAAACCAGATCGGAAATCTCGAAACTGAACTTGAATCGGAAACCAGATCTGAAACCTTCGAAACCGAACTCGAAATCTAAGCTTGAATCTTGATGAACACTAACCCATGTAGAGATCTCTCTTCTTTCTCTCTTGATGAACACCAACTCATCTGGAAAATGGATACCAAAATGATAAGATATAGTGTAGATCTCTCATTCTCTCTCTCTCTTGATGAACACCCAACAAAAAAAAATCAAAATTCAATCTGAGAATGGAAATGAAAATAAGAGATACAAATGGAATTGTTTATTTTGGTGTTGTGAGAGAGGGGAAGAAAGATAAAAAGATCTAAAATATTCTTGAAGATATGTGCTGGATATGGATGAAATCCTAATACATGATATTTTAAAATCTTCTTGAAGATATGTGCTGGAGATGATGATGATGATGAAGATACTTTTGAAACACACTTTAACTTGATATTTTAATTAATTAAAAAAAAGATGGGGAATAATTTTATTCAATTAATTTTAGTTAGTCAATTTTTTATAATTATTTTTATTTTAAATTATGATGTGGAATTTTAGTTTTTAAATAAAAAGATTTATAGGTAATATATATATATATATATATATATATATATAATACTTTATTAATTTAATAAAGTAAATGAATAAAAAAATTAATAATTTTTATTTTTCAAACTTAATTACGGATTTGGTCCCTGGGGTTTGTGTCATTGCGGAATTAGTCCCTCATGTAAAGACAAAAAAAGGAAGAAGGACGAAAATGCCCTTCAGTTTAACGGAGGTGTTGGACGGCAGTTAGAGGGAGGGACCAACTCGTTATAAAATGTCATACGTCGAGTCCTAATCCGTAATAAATGAAGTTTAGGGACCATTTTCGTAAAAACCACCAAACCACAGGGACCAAATCCGTAATTTACTCTAAAAAATATTAGCGGCGGGTTGGCGATTTGGGTTGGGTTGAGTTTTCTTAACCCAAATTCAACCCTTATAATTAGCGGTTTGACGGTTTGGTGGTTCGGCGGCTTGGCGGTTCGGCAAGTTAGTTTTAACTGGGTTGTTAGCGAGTTGGGTTGGTCGGGTTTCGTGGGTTAACGGTTTTTTGTACACCCCTAATTGAAAGATCTTAAGCCAATCATATCCTACATGAATTCCAATCACCTAGAGAATAAAGTTAATATGAACAACTATATCTAAATGATACCATAAAATAGGAAGCAACAAGAAGCTGGATCTCTTTAAGATGTATCATTTTTTTGTGAAATTAAAATTGTACTAGTGTAACAGAGAAGTCTGATCTGAAAAATATAATTTTAAAACAAATATTGTTTAAATATAAACTATGTAAACCATAAGGATTGTGGCGTACTGGTTAAGGTCCTGAGAGATATGGCAGAATATCCCATCTGTCCAAGGTTCGAATCTAGACGTACACAACTTGTGGCCACTGAGGTTTAATCAAGGCTAATGTCCTACCGTCATAATTTGTCAATGAATTAGTTTAGACATAGCCTAAAACACCCTTTAAAAAATAAGGATTGTTCCACATAGTTAGATTCGAAGGAGCCAACACACGTGGACCCACCAAAAGCGGCCGCCGGGCCTGTCGTTTTCACGTGAACCGACGTCTTTTTTTATATGACCTTTTTTATAATTGCCGCATATTTAAATTAACTAATTCATTACATTCATAAAAGAAATTATTTAGAAATTCACATATGAAAAGCATTCGATAATGGAAGTGAATTATAATAACTAGGAAAAGCTTGAATAAAAACAATCTGTGTTTATAGTTTATTTTTTTGTAAAGTATATATATATATATATAGGGGTGGGTTCAAATAAAAACCAAATTTCAGTTGTAAACGTGAGGACAAACCACAGTCCTTGATTAAAAAATCGGAGATCAGATCAATGAATAAAAAACACGGTGACAATTTTGTAAATAACTTGAAAACTATGTCCATGGCTTAGTGAATTTTTAGCGCGCATGGGTAAAATTGGAATCAGCCCTCTTTTGTTGACTTTTTATTTTCTTTTTTAATTAAAAAACTTTTACCCCCTTAAATTTTAAAATAAATTATCTCAAAAACTACTAACATTTTAATCAAACAAATTACATCAAAAAAACGAGAATTTCGTGCTCTTCGATATGACATCCATCATGATATAGTTTTTTTTGATTTAACTGTTTTTTACGTGAAATCGTGTATATATGTTATATTCAGACTGAATATGTGTTATATTCAGACTGAATATAATCACAAGCCAAGTAATGTTAATACGCTTCTACAGTACTTCATAAGCAATTTACTGGTACATAATCCCAAGCCCACAACTTGAAGTATTAAATAAATGGTGGCTGAACCAAGCACACATTACTATCTATCTGGATAAGGTAATGGTGTTGGACAATGGTTTTTAAACTTTGCCTTGATGTTATAAAAAGTACCATATATTAATGAAAGTTTATTTACTAAATACCACAGTTTCGTAATTCAGTAGTTTAGGGACCCGAAGTATATGCCAATATTTGCGCTAAAAATAGAAATTCACGTCTTGACAGTCCAAAGTTTCAGCGTGTATGCCAAAATTCAAACTATTAACTGATTGATATGTGTTATATTCAGACTGAATATAACACATATTCAGACTGAATATAACACATATTAAGTCTGAATATAACACATATTCAGTCTGAATATAACACATATTCAGACCGAATAAAGGTAAATATTCAAAACTGAATAAATGTACCTTTATTCACTCTGAATATAACACATATACACGATTTCACGTAAAACGGTTAAAACGAAAAAAAAACTATATCATGATGGATGTCATATCGAAGAGCACGAAATTCTCGTTTTTTTGATGTAATTTGTTTGATTAAAATGTTAGTAATTTTTGAGATAATTTATTTTAAAATTTAAGGGGGTAAAAGTTTTTTAATTAAAAAAGAAAATAAAAAGTCAATAAAGGATGCGCTCATTCTAATTTGACGAAAATACCCCTAAAGCTAAATTTTAGGAATGGCTTAAATATGGCTGCGATCAATGGACGAGATTTGTCCTCATGTTTACAATTGAATTTGAGTTTTCATTTGAACTTTCCTATATATATATATATATATATATATATATATGATGGAGTGTTGAACATCTCCAACAACTTCCTTATTTTAGAGAAAAATAGAGAATATAAGGATTTTGAGTTGTTTTTTTGCTCCAACACATTTTCTAAAACTATCTCCACAATGGAAAAAGTAGAAGAGAGAATGAGTTTTTCTTCAAATATGGAGTAATCTAAAAAAATGATTACTAAGAGCATCTTCAACAGCTTCCCTAAAATTTCTACAAAATAGAGAAGCAAAAGTCAAAATCTCTAAAAAAAAATACATTCATCTTTAATAGATTCCCCATTTTGAAGAGGCAAACATTGATTATAATATTAAAATATTCTATTTATCTATTAAAATATTTTTCTTTCCAAATATTTATTTTCAAAGATTTCTATTGGTTCTCTCAATTAGTAATCATTTTTTGGGTTATCCCCATATTCGGAGAAAAACTCCTTCTCCCTTATACTTTCTCCTTTTTGGGAAGCTGTTGGAGCAAAACTATAGCTCAAAATTTCTATATTCTCAATTTTTCTCCAAAATGGAGAAGCTGTTGGAGATGCTCTAAGTGAGAGCATCAATAGAAATCTTTGAAAACTAATATTTAGAGAGAAAATAATATTTTAATAGATGAATATAATATTTTTATATTATAATCATCGGTTTTTTTCAAAAATGGAGAATCTGTAATTTCTTTAAAGATTTGAAATTTTTAATTCTTTATTTTGAAAAAGATTTGAAAAAGCTGTTGGAGATGGGACGGCGAAGTTAGACGTGACGACCTCAGGAGTCCCGACTTCGTCAAACACCTCATTACCCATTTTGGAGGAAGGCTAATGGCACCCCTATACATTGCTAATGACACCCCTATATGGTGAATTTTCTTCTCACACACATCACCATCAAAATCCTCTTTTTACATTCTCAGTACATGAAATTACCTGATTCTAACATAAAAAAGGATGCCAATAGCATTGCCCCCCATTTTGCCCCCACCCTAGTCTGCTCTCATCTATCATCAGATCCTCAAGTAGTAATTAGAGTAAAGTAAACTATATTTTTGGCCCCTCTTTTTTGTTGTTTATTACTATTTACGTCCTGCTTTATAAAGAATTGCTTATTTCCTCACTATAGTTTTTAATTCGTTTCATTTTGTATCGTCTTTAGTACTAACTTTATTAAAATGTTAAATCAAAAGTAATTTTAACTTATGTACCTTCTACCATATTATATTTTCTTTGTTCTATATTATTAAATAATATATCAATTCATTAAAACAATTACCAAAAAAAATATTAGATAACTCTCGCCCACGTGACTTCCCTCTCCTAATCATGCCAATCTCCGGATAGGTGGTTCAGGTCGTTGTGGAGACTAATGGTTGGAAAACGACGGCTCAAGGTGGTGGTGCTCAGAGTGTTGGGCGGGCCAAGTCGTGTGTGCCCTCAGACCACACGCACAAAGTGTTGCGCGGTCCTAGCCGCGACCAGGGGCGGCCCTGGGGGTGTGACGATGGTGCGGCCGAACAGGGCCTCCAATCTCCGAGGGCCTCCGATAATTTTTTATTATATATATATTTATAAAAATTAGCATATATAATAGGAAATACATGCTATAAACCAAAAAGGAGGCTTGGTTGGATGGTAAAGGGTCTTAAGGTCTATGCATTAGACCACGTTTGTAATTTATTTTTTGTAATTCTAATTTTAGACTTAGTTTAATTGACTTTTATTTTAAGTTTTTTAATTAATAATTGAATGTATTTCTTCTACTAAATATTTATAGTTTGAATTATAGAAAACATAAAAGATTTTAATATGGATTATAGAGAAAACTAATATAAGTCCTAAACTCAATTAAAAAAAAACTAAATATACTTTGTTAACAAATGATTGTATATGTTATTTTGATTATTTATGAAAAAATTGTAACTTTGAATCACGGAAAGATAACATCGTCTAAGATATGAAGTCAACTAAGTAAAATTAAAAAACTAAGTTATAAACGTAAAATATAAAATTAAATTAGATTTAAAAGAAAAGATTATGAATTAATCTCTTGCGTCAATTAAATTACAAAATTTTATATTTTATTTCTTACTATAATTTAGTCTTTTTTTTTTACAATGTAAGGTTACGGTGGTTTTCTTTCTATTCCATTTAAACACTTTTATGTCTCTATATTTCAAACTCACAATCTACAATCAAAATTCAAACGAAATATTTAAGCATTCAACAATGGTTTAAAAGGTTAGTTTTTAATTAAAATTGATCACTTCATTTTCATGTGATAACTTCTCATTTTTTGTTATTAATTATGTTTTAGCAACAAATTAATTATAAAATGTATACAAGAATGAATTTAACAATACAACCATCAATTTGAAAATTGAAATTTATTCAAAGTTTGGTTATGATTATATAAACAAAATTATATTTGTAGGGCCACATGTATGTTTTAGCACAGGGCCTCCGGAATCTCAGGGTCGGCCCTGGCCGCGACATAAGGCTTTTGGCCAAGTTGTGTGGGCTGTGGACGTGTTGTGTCGTACTGCCGTTCCATCGATCGTTTTCTCCCTGTCGTTCCCTTACCACTTTCCTCGGCCGTTCTCGTCGTTTTTTAGAAAATACGGGTGTCACATCGAGACGTAAATCGAAAAAAAATGGAAACCATAATGATGAAAAAGACAAATTTTAAAAACCAGGGACGAAAATTACAATAAACAACAAATCATATGGACGAATATTGCTAGTTTATTATAGTAATAAGAGTAAACTCCAATTTTGGTCCTTGAGGTATGGTGATTTCTTTAAAACGGGGACCTATGGTTTCATAATTCAACTTTACGTCCTCAGGGTTTGAATTTTGCTCTGAAAGTGGGACCTGGTCACTAACTCCGTTAAAAGTCTCCGTTAGAGACAGGGATATTTTCGTCCAATATGGTTTTCTTCCTCTTTTTGCAATTCTTTTTGTTTTTTCTTATTTTTGTAAAGACCATGAAAATACAAGGACCAATTTTGTAACTAAGTTGGACTTGGTTACACTGGCATCTCCAAGGATGATTGGTCCCTATGGTTCGATTCAAGTTTGCCTCTGTGAGTTGGCCTCTATGGTTCGTTCCTAACCTGCAACTCAAATGACATGGTGGTCCCTGTATGTAAAACACCCACAACATCAAAACTCTAATAATATAAAATATATACATACACACACACACACACACACACACACACATATATATATATATATATATATATATATATATATATATATATATGTGTGTGTGTGTGTGTGTGTGTGTGTGTGTGAGAGAGAGAGAGAGAGAGAGAGTGAAACACGAGGACCATGATCGTCGTGGTGACCATCATCACCACCAACAATACCATCACCGTCCACGAACTCACAACCACTTCTGCCCACGAACCAGTTCAATCAACATTACGTGGAACCGGCCAAATCCAAGGAAAATGGTGCGAGGGATGAACATTTACACATGACGATGTTTTTTTTCATTCATGCCATAGGGATCAACCGGAACTCACCACTCTCGGACAACTCCGGTTACCCAGTTAAGGTTAACTAGGCAAGAATCTTGTATATACACAGAGGTCGGAAGCACCGCTGGTGTAGAAGTAGTAAGTGGGTAAGTTCAGGGTTTTAGCGACCTCGATAGCAACGTTTGAAAAGAAATCGAGGATTACAGCTTGATGGTGGAAGGTGATGGAAGGGGTGGTGGCAGCGATAGTGTTGATGTATATGTCGGTGGAGCCGATGGTCTCAAAAGGTGGTGGGGTTATGAGGATGATAAGAGAGAAAGAGTGAAGGGTGGTGGGTGTGGATGAGCTTTGCCAGCTCAACCATGGAAACTCAAACCATGTGTTTGATTGTTGGAAAAGGATACAGAACCATGGAAAAAGAGTTATACATAGCAGGTCCTGAAGTTGTATGTGTTTTACAAAATTAAAGAAAAACAAAATAAGAATGTAATGGTTGGACTATTTTGCCCCCGGCTCTAACGGACTCTTTTAACAAAGTTAGTGGTCAGGTCCTGGTTTCAGAGCAAAATTCAAACCCTGAGGACCTAAAGTTGAATTATGATACCATGGGTCCCCGTTTCAAAGAAGTCACCATACCTCAAGGACCAAAATTGGAGTTTACTCTAGTAATAATTATAAATAAATATGTAATTTTTTAATTCAATTACAGTTGAAACTTGTAACTTTGATTATTTAGACCATATATATGTACATTATCGTGGATTTCGTCCTTGGTTTTTAAAGGTTAGACCAACCCAACAAATTATTAAAATAAAGATTTCAAGTTTCTTTATTTTTATTTTATTGTTACAACAAAATTTTCAAACATTTCCGATAACACTTTGGAATTAAGACATTGAATACCTCGACTCACCGTTCCCCCTTTTCTCTTGCTAGAATTGTCCACTTGCTATCTTTTCTAAAGTTGTTTCAGTCTTTACAAAACGAGGGTTAGGTCAAAGGTCTAGTGAATTCATCATTAACTGTAACAACCCAAATCCCATATACACAACAAATCACATAATGTAACATAACATTGATATAACAAATGAAACATCCTATTACAAGTACGGTCCCATAGTCTTTTACAATCAGAAGAAACCATTCTACTACAAACTTCATACTTAAATACATACACAACATTTAATCATTTTGATACAACTGCTAAACATGCCAAAATCTTCATCATATATTCCTTCTACAAAAGCCATCTCTTGATTACTCTAATTACTTGCTCTTACCCGATCCGCCACCTGGAATACATATTTTAAAACAAAATGAGGGTTAGACCTAATGGTCTAAGTGAGGTAAATCCCTGTTAGTTTGAAATTATTTATATAAACCCTATTCATATAAATCACACAGCAAAATCAAATATATCAATTTGAACTCACACATCGTGTACCTTCCCTTCTCATTCCTCCTGGCCATATTAGTTGGTTGCAAGCCAACTAATAATTTACAACGCTGTACAACATCTACAGCCAAACAACGCTATACAAATTCTATAGCCAAACACACCGGTCTTAAGCCCGACCAACGTATTATAACACATTATAATACTCATGTAAACATAATACCTCAATATATTATAATTCACATATACCATACATATAAACACATAATCACCAATTATCACATTCCCAAACCATACATATGTATTCCAGTTGAAAATACTTTTAAAGTAAAACTCACCTGATTGCTTATCGACACGTTTCCAAGCCTTCTAAACAGGTTCAGTCCTTTACCCAGAATTCACAGGATCTGTAACAAATAGACACAGATATCTCTTTACCGCATAAAGCACATAAATCTTACTGAGGCTAAGAACTCTAAAGAACTCAAATCCTCAAATGTTCCCCTAAGGCGACCTAACACGGGGGTTCCGCTACCCGGTTAGCGGATGGGGTCAAGGGGCAACGCCCTTGCCCCCCCCAGGAAGTTTTTGGAACAACCTAATTCAAAATACATTTAGAAACTATATCCGGACACTCAAAAGTATCTGAAATCTCAAAATTGGTCAAACAGCTACAGTATCCGGATACCTCAACTTTTCCGGACAACAGGACTTTTCCGGACAACACAACTTTTCCGGACAACTTATACAATCCGGACGTCATCCGGACACCAAAGTAATCCGGATACTATCCGGTATCTTATTCTATCCGGAAAACATAGGAAAAAGGAACTTACCCGGATAAAAGTCTCATCCGGACACTAGCAACAACACTACCCGGACACCACCAACAAAACTACCCGGACACATTCAACTTGTCCGGATACCTCTGCTGTTCATCCCAATTTCTACCCAGAATTCGGCTGAGGTTTACACCAGTTCGATTATGTTGATTCCAGACCGATAGAAACAATCTACTAATCATTATAAACATAATTAGTAAAGGAAACATACCTGTAACTACTTCCAATTGCACCAAATTGAAACCCTAACTCCAAAACCTCTTTTCTTCTCCAAGTACACACACACACTTTGCAAGTTTTCTGGATAATACTGATTTTTGGAAATATCTAATTCCATTAAGGTTAATATCTAAATCAATTTACCACTCTAGTCCTTAAGTTAACATTAATGACCAATTACACCCTTTACTTATAAATCTATCCAAACTTACCTTTAACTTCACATTCTAAAGTTAACAAAATTTAACGGGACTAACTTTTAACTAACGAACTTACCCATGGTATTACATCATCTCCCCCTTAAAAGAATTCCGTCCCGGAATTCGATTTAAGCAAAAAGATGCGGGTACTTAGTTCTCATCTCTGACTCCGATTCCCAAGTAGCATCCTGGCCCCTATGATGTCTCCACTGAACTTTCACTTGTCTGATCTCCTTCCCACTACGTAAGATTTTAACTTTGCTGTCTAAAATGGCTTTCGGTTCTTCCACATAATTCAGCTTTGCATCCACTTGTATATCTGGTAGAGAGACGGCCTGATCTGGTGCAACCAAACACTTTCGAAGATTCGATACATGAAACGCGTTGTGAATCCTGCTTAACTCTGGCGGAAGATCCAATCTGTAGGCTACTTCACCAATCCTTTCTGTAATTGCAAACGGTCCAATATACCTTGGACTTAGTTTACCTTGCCTTCCAAATCGGATGACTCCTTTCCACGGCGAAACCTTTAACATTACGTAATCCCCAACTTGAAATTCCAATGGCTTTCGACGGCAGTCAGCGTAGCTCTTTTGTCTATCTTGAGCCACTTTCAATCTTTCTCGAATCTGAGTAACTTTATCGGCGGTTAACTGAACTATTTCTGCCCTGCTAACTGTTTCTCCCCCACTTCATTCCAACACAGAGGCGTTCGACATTTTCTACCATACAATACTTCAAACGGTGTCGCTTGAATGCTGGAATGATAACTGTTGTTATATGCAAACTCGATCAACGGTAAGTGCTTATCCCATGATCCCCCAAAATCAACAATGCAAGCCCGGAGCATATCTTCTAAGGTCTGAATCGTTCGTTCACTTTGCCCATCTGTTTGAGGATGATACGCCGTACTTAACTTTATCTGCGTTCCTATCTCCTTTTGAAAACTTCTCCAGAACCTTGAAGTAAAACGACTATCACGATCAGAAATGATCGAGATTGGGACTCCATGCCTAGTTACTAATTCGTCAATGTACAACTTAGCTAATCGTTCCATCGAATCGGTTTCCTTTATCGGTAAAAAGTGTGCTGACTTTGTCAATCTGTCGACGATCACCCAAATAGAATCAAACCCCTTCGGAGTTCTTGGTAGCTTTGTGATGAAATCCGTAGTAATCTGCTCCCACTTCCACATAGGTATTTCTAGTCGTTGTAGTTGACCAAACGGCTTTTGGTGTTCGATCTTCACTTTCTTACAAGTATCACATTTTTCCACATACTGAGCAATCCCTCTTTTTATCCCCGGCCACCAATAGAATTGCTTTAGGTCTTTATACATCTTGTTTGTACCTGGGTGAATAGAGAAACGGGATTGATGAGCTTCTTGTAAAACACGATCACGTAACCCACCCAAACGAGGTACCCACACTCTGTTTCCCAGACACAATAACCCACGATAATCTTTTACTAGCAATGCTGACATCCCCGCTAACCGTTCTGATTTCAGATGTTCATCCTGATAAGCCTCCACTTGACACTTCTGCAATTCGTCAAATATGTTGGGTAGGAGTTCAGTTCGTAGCGAAATAACTTTTATGGTTCCACTCCTTTCTTGACGACTCAATGCATCAGCTACCACATTTGCCTTTCCCGGATGATAAAGGATTTCACAGTCGTAATCATTCAGCAATTCTAACCATCTTATTTGTCTCATATTTAGTTCCTTCTGATCAAAGAGGTGTTGGAGACTCTTATGATCAGTATAAATTTGACATTTGGAACCATACAGATAATGTCTCCAAATCTTTAACGCGAAAACGACTGCAGCAAGCTCCATATCATGCGTAGGATACTGCCGTTCATGATCCTTCAGTTGGCGAGAAGCATAAGCTATTACTTTTCCGCGCTGCATAAGCACACAACCCAATCCCAGTTTGGACGCATCACTGTAAACGACAAAGTCTTCAGAACCGTCGGGTAGTGATAAAATCGGCGCGCTACACAGTTTTTCTTTCAATATTCTGAATGCCTCGTCCTGTTCTGCCTTCCATTCAAACTTCAGATTCTTCCGGGTCAGCTTAGTCAAAGGCGTCGCGATACGAGAGAAATCTTTTATAAATTTCCGATAGTAGCCGGCTAAACCCAGAAAACTACGTACTTCAGTTGCTGTCTTCGGCGGTTCCCACTTTTCAACTGCTTCCACTTTCATCGGATCAACTTGTATACCTTTCTCGGAAACTACATGCCCCAGAAACTGAACTTCCCGTAGCCAAAATTCACACTTAGAGGATTTAGCATACAACTTTTCTTTCTTCAGCAACTCTAAAATCAAACGAAGGTGTTGTGCATGTTCTTCTTTGGATCGGGAATAGATAAGTATATCATTGATAAATACAATTACAAATTTATCGAGATACGGCTTACATACCCGATTCATTAAATCCATAAAGGCAGCTGGAGCGTTCGTCAGTCCAAACGGCATTACTAAGAATTCGGATGACCATACCTTGTTCGAAAGGCTGTCTTTAGGACGTCTTCTTCTTTAACTTTCAACTGGTGGTAACCGGATCTCAAATCAATCTTGGAGAAATAGCAAGCTCCAACTAACTGATCGAAGAGGTCATCAATTCGGGGTAACGGATACTTGTTCTTTATCGTGCACTTATTCAGTTCTCGGTAGTCGATACACATTCTCATTGAACCGTCCTTCTTTTTCACAAATAACACTGGTGCTCCCCACGGCGAAGAACTAGGTCTGATGAAGCCTTTATCGGATAGATCTTGTAGTTGTGTCATCATTTCTTTCATCTCTGGAGGTGCTAGTCGGTATGGTGCACGAGCAATAGGAGTGGCTCCAGGAATCAGGTCTATACCGAACTCTACTTGTCTAACGGGCGGAAGACTATCCAAGTCTTCAGGGAACACTTCTGGAAATTCACTAACAATAGGAATATCTTCCAACTTAATCTTTTCAGGCCTACTATCTATCACATAGGCTAAGTAACTTGGGCAACCCTTGCTGACACATTTACGGGCTTTTATCATAGATATTAGGCTAGACTGATGATTCCTACGATCACCATAAATCACTACCGGTCCCCTCTCAGGTAATACAACATTTATTAACTTCTTATCACACACTATATTAGCCTGATTCTCGGCTAACCAGTCCATTCCCACTACTACGTCAAACTCTATCAAAGTTATAGGAAACAATTGTATAGGCACTCCACATCCCTCTATATTAATCACACAACCATCAAATACTTCACTAACCGACACTTGGTTATCATTTGCAGTATCTACTAATAGAGCATGTTCTAACAATTTAGGTTTCAAACACAGGCAAGCAACAAATGTAGGTGACACAAACGATCGGTTTGCACCGGAATCAAACAACACCTTAGCACGTGTAGAGTTTATCAAAATGTACCTGTGACCACATCCGGAGTTTCCTCCGCTTCTTTCTTAGTCATTTGAAAGGCGCGACCCCTGGTTACTGGCGGTTCCAGTCTTGGTATTACTGGCTTAACAATCGCTGGCCTGCCCGATGACCCACCTTGTTGTATCCTCCCCCGCGGACAGTTTGACTGAAGATGATCCGGAGAATTACATAAGAAACATAACCGCGTTACCTTACAATCCTTGATGACGTGTCCGGTCTTCCCACACTTATAACACGCTCGTAAATCACCTTGGCAGTTTCCTTGATGGACACGGTTGCACTTCTGACATGGTCTTTCCGCTGGTCGAAACGGCGGACGGTTATCATACCTCTGAAATCGGGACTTCTTTGGATCGTGTTGTGGTCCTTCCCACTTTCTCTTCCCGATACTTTTATCGCCAGCATCTCTTCTAATATCTCTTTCAACATTCTCCGCGGCATCAACTGCAGCTGAGAAGGTATCGGGTCCTTTTGCAGTCACTAGTCTTCTGACTTCTGAGTTCAGCCCAAAGATAAACCTTTCCGTCTTCATCGCCTCCGTAGCAACGTAGTATTCTGCAAACCGAGACTTTTCCAGAAAGCTAGCAGTGTAATCTCGAACAGATAAGTTTCCTTGTTGTAAGTTCATAAATTCCCCTTCGAGTTGTTTGACGGCTGCTTGGGGACAAAATGCATTCCTGTAGGCTATCACAAATTCTTCCCAAGAGAGGGTAGAATAAACGTCAGATCCTTTAGAATGAATAAAGGATTCCCACCAATACAAAGCATCCCCCTTTAACATTGTTGTTCCGTACAATACTCTATCTTCGTCAGCGCACTTACTCGTCTTGAAAATAGCTTCTATTTCCTTCATCCATCTCATTGCTTTCACTGGATCCCTGTCTCCTGAGTAGGTAGGAGGTCTACAGCTTAAAAACATTTTGTAGTCGCACCTCCTTTGTACTGGTACAACAGTCGATGTGATTGGCATTTCATCTTCCGGTCCGGGATCCGGTATTCCAGTTTCATTATGACGCGTTCGATCAAACATTGTTTGTATGCTAGCCTGCAATCTTCCCATTTCTGCCATTAGATCATCCCTGGTAACAAACTCTGTACCCTGTGGCTGGACTCTGCCTCCGGCTCGACCTCCAGCTCTACCCCCGGCTCTGCCCCCAGTTCTGCCTCCCCTGTCCCCCGTTCCTATCGGCGGATTCGTACTATTCGGATTTCTTCCTTCTCCTCGATTCGAATTCCGTGTACCGCTTGCCATTCTGTAGATTTAAACAAGTTTAATATACACATAAGCACATACCCCATATAACAAGGTATTCCAGTTCAAACATGTACCTGTAAGATCACAATTACACTGGCCAGGTGTAATATGAAATTACCTTACATGATGTTCCTTCTACCTTTTATACTTCATCATCCCAAGGTTCTATAATGATAGGGACATCCTACTTCACATGCAGTTTAAGTCTAGGTACAGATATAAATACTTAAATCCCTTAAACTAAAGCTCTGATACCATTTGTAACAACCCAAATCCCATATACACAACAAATCACATAATGTAACATAACATTGATATAACAAATGAAACATCCTATTACAAGTACGGTCCCGTAGTCATTTACAATCAGAAGAAACCATTCTACTACAAACTTCATACTTAAATACATACACAACATTTAATCATTTTGATACAACTGCTAAACATGCCAAAATCTTCATCATATATTCCTTCTACAAAAGCCATCCCTTGATTACTCTAATTACTTGCTCTTACCCGATCCGCCACCTGGAATACATATTTTAAAATAAAATGAGGGTTAGACCTAATGGTCTAAGTGAGGTAAATCCCTGTTAGTTTGAAATTATTTATATAAACCCTATTCATATAAATCACACAGCAAAATCAAATATATCAATTTGAACTCACACATCGTGTACCTTCCATTCTCATTCCTCCTGGCCATATTAGTTGGTTGCAAGCCAACTAATAATTTACAACGTTGTACAACATCTACAGCCAAACAACGCTATACAGATTCTATAGCCAAACACACCGGTCTTAAGCCCGGCCAACGTATTATAACACATTATAATACTCATGTAAACATAATACCTCAATATATTATAATTCACATATACCATACATATAAACACATAATCACCAATTATCACATTCCCAAACCATACATATGTATTCCAGTTGAAAATACTTTTAAAGTAAAACTCACCTGATTGCTTATCGACACGTTTCCAAGCCTTCTAAACAGGTTCAGTCCTTTACCCAGAATTCACAGGATCTGTAACAAATAGACACAGATATCTCTTTACCGCATAAAGCACATAAATCTTACTGAGGCTAAGAACTCTAAAGAACTCAAATCCTCAAATGTTCCCCTAAGGCGACCTAACACGGGGGTTCCGCTACCCGGTTAGCGGATGGGGTCAAGGGGAAACGCCCTTGCCCCCCAGGAAGTTTTTGGAACAACCTAATTCAAAATACATTTAGAAACTATATCCGGACACTCAAAAGTATCTGAAATCTCAAAATTGGTCAAACAGCTACAGTATCCGGATACCTCAACTTTTCCGGACAACAAGACTTTTCCGGACAACACAACTTTTCCGGACAACTTATACAATCCGGACGTCATCCGGACACCAAAGTAATCCGGATACTATCCGGTATCTTATTCTATCCGGAAAACATAGGAAAAAGGAACTTACCCGGATAAAAGTCTCATCCGGAC
This sequence comes from Saussurea involucrata, assembly GCA_033807775.1. Lineage (NCBI taxonomy): Eukaryota > Viridiplantae > Streptophyta > Magnoliopsida > Asterales > Asteraceae > Saussurea > Saussurea involucrata. The sequence goes on from CM066323.1 coordinate 6,192,547, forward strand.
ACTAGCAACAAGACTACCCGGACACCACCAACAAAACTACCCGGACACATTCAACTTGTCCGGATACCTCTGCTGTTCATCCCAATTTCTACCCAGAATTCGGCTGAGGTTTACACCAGTTCGATTATGTTGATTCCAGACCGATAGAAACAATCTACTAATCATTATAAACATAATTAGTAAAGGAAACATATCTGTAACTACTTCCAATTGCACCAAATAGAAACCCTAACTCCAAAACCTCTTTTCTTCTCCAAGTACACACACACACACACACTTTGCAAGTTTTCTGGATAATACTGATTTTTGGAAATATCTAATTCCATTAAGGTTAATATCTAAATCAATTTACCACTCTAGTCCTTAAGTTAACATTAATGACCAATTACACCCTTTACTTATAAATCTATCCAAACTTACCTTTAACTTCACATTCTAAAGTTAACAAAATTTAACGGGACTAACTTTTAACTAACGAACTTACCCATGGTATTACATCATCCCCCCCTTAAAAGAATTCCGTCCCGGAATTCGATTTAAGCAAAAAGATGCGGGTACTTAGTTCTCATCTCTGACTCCGATTCCCAAGTAGCATCCTGGCCCCTATGATGTCTCCACTGAACTTTCACTTGTCTGATCTCCTTCCCACTACGTAAGATTTTAACTTTGCTGTCTAAAATGGCTTTCGGTTCTTCCACATAATTCAGCTTTGCATCCACTTGTATATCTGGTAGAGAGACGGTCTGATCTGGTGCAACCAAACACTTTCGAAGATTCGATACATGAAACGCGTTGTGAATCCTGCTTAACTCTGGCGGAAGATCCAATCTGTAGGCTACTTCACCAATCCTTTCTGTAATTGCAAACGGTCCAATATACCTTGGACTTAGTTTACCTTGCCTTCCAAATCGGATGACTCCTTTCCACGGTGAAACCTTTAACATTACGTAATCCCCAACTTGAAATTCCAATGGCTTTCGACGGCGGTCAGCGTAGCTCTTTTGTCTATCTTGAGCCACTTTCAATCTTTCTCGAATCTGAGTAACTTTATCGGCGGTTAATTGAACTATTTCTGGCCCTGCTAACTGTTTCTCCCCCACTTCATTCCAACACAGAGGCGTTCGACATTTTCTACCATACAATACTTCAAACGGTGCCGCTTGAATGCTGGAATGATAATTGTTGTTATATGCAAACTCGATCAACGGTAAGTGCTTATCCCATGATCCCCCAAAATCAACAATGCAAGCCCGGAGCATATCTTCTAAGGTCTGAATCGTTCGTTCACTTTGCCCATCTGTTTGAGGATGATACGCCGTACTTAACTTTATCTGCGTTCCCATCTCCTTTTGAAAACTTCTTCAGAACCTTGAAGTAAAACGACTATCACGATCAGAAATGATCGATATTGGGACTCCATGCCGAGTTACTATTTCGTCAATGTACAACTTAGCTAATCGTTCCATCGAATCGGTTTCCTTTATCGGTAAAAAGTGTGCCGACTTTGTCAATCTGTCGACGATCACCCAAATAGAATCAAACCCCTTCGGAGTTCTTGGTAGCTTTGTGATGAAATCCGTAGTAATCTGCTCCCACTTCCACATAGGTATTTCTAGTCGTTGTAGTTGACCAAACGGCTTTTGGTGTTCGATCTTCACTTTCTTACAAGTATCACATTTTTCCACATACTGAGCAATCCCTCTTTTTATCCCCGGCCACCAATAGAATTGCTTTAGGTCTTTATACATCTTGTTTGTACCTGGGTGAATAGAGAAACGGGATTGATGAGCTTCTTGTAAAACACGATCACGTAACCCACCCAAACGAGGTACCCACACTCTGTTTCCCAGACACAATAACCCACGATAATCTTTTACTAGCAATGCTGACATCCCCGCTAACCGTTCTGATTTCAGATGTTCATCCTGATAAGCCTCCACTTGACACTTCTGCAATTCGTCAAATATGTTGGGTAGGAGTTCAGTTCGTAGCGAAATAACTTTTATGGTTCCACTCCTTTCTTGACGAGTCAATGCATCAGCTACCACATTTGCCTTTCCCGGATGTTAAAGGATTTCACAGTCGTAATCATTCAGCAATTCTAACCATCTTCTTTGTCTCATATTTAGTCCCTTCTGATCAAAGAGGTGTTGGAGACTCTTATGATCAGTATAAATCTGGCATTTGGAACCATACAGATAATGTCTCCAAATCTTTAACGCGAAAACGACTGCAGCAAGCTCCATATCATGCGTAGGATACTGCCGTTCATGATCCTTCAGTTGGCGAGAAGCATAAGCTATTACTTTTCCGCGCTGCATAAGCACACAACCCAATCCCAGTTTGGACGCATCACTGTAAACGACAAAGTCTTCAGAACCGTCGGGTAGTGATAAAATCGGCGCGCTACACAGTTTTTCTTTCAATATTCTGAATGCCTCGTCCTGTTCTGCCTTCCATTCAAACTTCAGATTCTTCCGGGTCAGCTTAGTCAAAGGCGTCGCGATACGAGAGAAATCTTTTATAAATTTCCGAGCAATAGGAGTGGCTCCAGGAATCAGGTCTATACCGAACTCTACTTGTCTAACGGGCGGAAGACTATTCAAGTCTTCAGGGAACACTTCTGGAAATTCACTAACAATAGGAATATCTTCCAACTTAATCTTTTCAGGCCTACTATCTATCACATAGGCTAAGTAACTCGGGCAACCCTTGCTGACACATTTACGGGCTTTTATCATAGATATTAGGCTAGACTGATGATTCCTACGATCACCATAAATCACTACCGGTCCCTTCTCAGGTAATACAACATTTATTAACTTCTTATCACACACTATATTAGCCTGATTCTCGGCTAACCAGTCCATTCCCACTACTACGTCAAACTCTATCAAAGTTATAGGAAACAATTGTATAGGCACTCCACATCTCTCTATATTAATCACACAACCATCAAATACTTCACTAACCGACACTTGGTTATCATTTGCAGTATCTACTAATAGAGCATGTTCTAACATTTTAGGTTTCAAACACAGGCAAGCAGCAAATGTAGGTGACACAAACGATCGTTTTGCACCGGAATCAAACAACACCTTAGCACGTGTAGAGTTTATAAAAAATGTACCTGTGACCACATCCGGAGTTTCCTCCGCTTCTTTCTCAGTCATTTGAAAGGCGCGACCCCTGGTTACTGGCGGTTCCAGTCTTGGTATTACTGGCTTAACAATCGCTGGCCTGCCCGATGACCCACCTTGTGGTATCCTCCCCCGCGGACAGTTTGACTGAAGATGATCCGGAGAATTACATAAGAAACATAACCGCGTTACCTTACAATCCTTGATGACGTGTCCGGTCTTCCCACACTTATAACACGCTCGTAAATCACCTTGGCAGTTTTCTTGATGGACACGGTTGCACTTCTGACATGGTCTTTCCGCTGGTCGAAACGGCGGACGGTTATCATACCTCTGAAATCGGGACTTCTTTGGATCGTGTTGTGGTCCTTCCCACTTTCTCTTCCCGATACTTTTATCGCCAGCATCTCTTCTAATATCTCTTTCAACATTCTCCGCGGCATCAACTGCAGCTGAGAAGGTATCGGGTCCTTTTGCAGTCACTAGTCTTCTGACTTCTGAGTTCAGCCCAAAGATAAACCTTTCCGTCTTCATCGCCTCCGTAGCAACGTAGTATTCTGCAAACCGAGACTTTTCCAGAAAGCTAGCGGTGTAATCTCGAACAGATAAGTTTCCTTGTTGTAAGTTCATAAATTCCCCTTCCAGTTGTTTGACGGCTGCTTGGGGACAAAATGCGTTCCTGTAGGCTATCACAAATTCTTCCCAAGAGAGGGTAGAATAAACGTCAGATCCTTTAGAATGAATAAAGGATTCCCACCAATACAAAGCATCCCCCTTTAACATTGCTGTTCCGTACAATACTCTATCTTCGTCAGCGCACTTACTCGTCTTGAAAATAGCTTCTATTTCCTTCATCCATCTCATTGCTTTCACTGGATCCCTGTCTCCTGAGTAGGTAGGAGGTCTACAGCTTAAAAACATTTTGTAGTCGCACCTCCTTTGTACTGGTACAACAGTCAATGTGATTGGCATTTCATCTTCCGGTCCGGGATCCGGTATTCCAGTTTCATTATGACGGTTCCGATCAAATATTGTTTGTATGCTAGCCTGCAATCTTCCCATTTCTGCCATTAGATCATCCCTGGTAACAAACTCTGTACCCTGTGGCTGGACTCTGCCTCCGGCTCGACCTCCAGCTCTACCCCCGGCTCTGCCCCCAGTTCTGCCTCCCCTGTCCCCCGTTCCTATCGGCGGATTCGTACTATTCGGATTTCTTCCTCCTCCTCGATACGAATTCCGTGTACCGCTTGCCATTCTGTAGATTTACACAAGGTTAATATACACATAAGTACATACCCCATATAACAAGGTATTCCAGTTCAAACATGTACCTGTAAGATCACAATTACACTGGCCAGGTGTAATATGAAATTACCTTACATGATGTTCCTTCTACCTTTTATACTTCCTCATCCCAAGGTTCTATAATGATAGGGACATCCTAGTTCACATGCAGTTTAAGTCTAGGTACAGATACAAATACCTAAATCCCTTAAACTAAAGCTCTGATACCATTTGTAACAACCCAAATCCCATATACACAACAAATCACATAATGTAACATAACATTGATATAACAAATGAAACATCCTATTACAAGTACGGTCCCGTAGTCTTTTACAATCAGAAGAAACCATTCTACTACAAACTTCATACTTAAATACATACACAACATTTAATCATTTTGATACAACTGCTAAACATGCCAAAATCTTCATCATATATTCCTTCTACAAAAGCCATCCCTTGATTACTCTAATTACTTGCTCTTACCCGATCCGCCACCTGGAATACATATTTTAAAATAAAATGAGGGTTAGAACTAATGGTCTAAGTGAGGTAAATCCCTGTTAGTTTGAAATTATTTATATAAACCCTATTCATATAAATCACACAGCAAAATCAAATATATCAATTTGAACTCACACATCGTGTACCTTCCCTTCTCATTCCTCCTGGCCATATTAGTTGGTTGCAAGCCAACTAATAATTTACAACGTTGTACAACATCTACAGCCAAACAACGCTATACAGATTCTATAGCCAAACACACCGGTCTTAAGCCCTGTAACAACCCAATCTAAATAAAGCATACTTAGCATTTATATTTAAATAATTAGAAAACTGGGTCCACAAAAGTTTCATTTCATCTGTCTAAATAACTTAGGTTGGCGGAAACAACCTATACACAACTGAAAAAAACTAATAACTAGAGTGCCACTATGCTTCTTGACTCTTCTTGCTAAGCTCAGCCTATTTGCCCGAGCTCCTGGAAACCTGCTTACCTGAAAAGGTTTTAATTTGAAAATGCGAGGGTTAGACCATGAGGTCTAGTGAGTCCCTCCTAACAGTTATCAAAGCATTTAAAAACAGTTTATCTCTTCAGCTTTAAACATTCATACTCAACACGTCAAAATCATATACGGACTAAAGTCCGCCTCCTCGTAATCTGACACCCCGAAGCCACCCGAAGGTGACAACGAGTCAGCCTCATGCTGCCTTGCGGAGCCTCGCTCCTGGCATATAGGGACCTCCCTTCCCGCACGAGAGCTGGCGGAACTACTCTCCCGTCTTTGCCAGTTTACGTCTCCTCGATGTATGCATACATTCTACATAAAACTTTAAACAACTTTCATGCAATTAAAGCATAATAATAAAGCATGGCAATTCTCAACATTCATAACACATTTTGAAAACACTTTAAAAGCCACACATTTTAGTTTAGAAAACTCACCTGAGGCTCTTACTTCTCGTTCCTAAACCGTTCCAAACTTCCAAATCGACTTCCCTGAATAAACGGGCATAAAACAACAACTCAGCAAAAGTATCCGGACAACTCAGGTTTTCCGGACAACCCTACTTTTCCGGACGCTAAAGAGTCCGGACACCCACACTAATACGGACGACAACTAATCCGGACAACACTCCTTTTCCGGGCATCACGCTCTCCGGACAACACATCCTATCCGGACGTCTCCTATCCGGACAACTCCTATCCGGACATACACATATCCGGACAACTCCTATCTGGACACTTACCCGGAAACATTCATCTGATCGAAGTGTCCGGACGGCGCTGGACGAGTTTGGAGGCTGTAATCTCCCGAAAATCCTCCAAATTAACACGATAGAGCGATAAAAGGTAACATGAACATTGCATAACCAACTCTTATCAAATTCTTGCTATCCAAACACTATTAGATGATTTAATCTCTCTTTCAAGACCAAAAAGCACTTTCTTACAAAAAAACTCCCAATGAACAATCAAACACTATCAAATCAGCAGAGAGTTTGTAAGAAGGATTACCTGACCAAATTACTAGCATAACGAATTCCAACACCACCTTCTCTTCTGAATCCACAGATTGGTGCCTCTCTTCTTCAAATGCCAAGAATATCAAAAACCCTTTCTCTCCTCTTTTCTCTTCAATAGCCGCCAACCACCACAAAATCAGGAGAAATATGACTCTCCTAGGGTTTTTGTGCCCAATTTATACCTTACCCCCTAATAATAAAATACCCCCCTCAACTTCCATTTTATTAACTTTCCACCACAAGACTTGGAACCCTTCCTTTTTGGACACGGTTACTACAACACTCCCTCCTCAAAAGAATTCCATCCCCGGAATTCCATTCTCGAAAAGATGAGGGTACCTGGACATCATATCTGATTCCACTTCCCACGGAGCCTCTCGTCCCTTATGATATCTCCACTGGGCTTTAACAAGTCTGACCTCCCTATTCTTTGTTTTACGAACTTTACTGTCTACGATCTCAATCGGCTCTTCCTCAAACATCAATTTCTCATCAATGCTGACATCTTCTAACGGAATGGCTACATCGGTCCCGACCAACATTTTCTTCAGATTGACACATGAAATGTTGGATGAACTCCTCTTACTTCTTCCGGCAAGTCCTACTTGTATGCCGCTGCTCTAACTTGCTCATTAAAGACGAAAGTCAACTCCTTATCGCCTGTAATTCTTGCAAGGTCGATCTCACTACAACTACCCTCATCTGTTCCTCATAACAGAGACGCACATCACCCTACGTATCCTTCCAAAATTTCATCTAGTATCTCAAGATCACGCGCTAACTATTCAACTTTCATAACTCCGACGGACCCACAGACGTAGTCCACTTTACACATCCCTCAATTCTTCGAGGTTCCACAGTCTTATGCTTTCAATCCATCTACTCAGTTCTAATCGGCTGCCCCAAATCGTTCAGATGGGGAAATGTAACTGCACTCCCTACGTGAAACCGCCTTCGGTGAGTCATCACTTGCTAAAACGTGCCATCCTGCACTATTTACTTGTACCATCTTCGATCACTACACTTGCTTAAAACTATCTGATAAAACCAAGGCCAACCGCGCCTCCGTCCACACCTCGGGACTCACGGTTTTAAACACGTCTAGTTAAAGTCTCTCTTACATTTATACTTCCTTAAGAAAAAGAACTTGGCAGAAATTTTCCGCTACAACAACGAGAATCTTCTGCCAGGAAAACTCGCTCACTGACAACTTGGCACCAGGCCAACCTTGTACATCCCGACAAGCTCACACCCTTGAGCCTCTCCTTGGCATACCTGAAATTCTAGATTACTTCTCCCAACTGACATTCGTCTATGCAGATCATACTCCTTTCCCGAATCCCATTGGCTACAACTTGTCAACTAATTCGTACGTTCTCACCACTTCATCATTTCACACTTAACGTGTCTAATAGAAGGAAACCTATATAATTCCTTATTGGGGTGCTCACCTATCCGAAATGAACTTATCCTGAAGGCTCATCAATTTCTCACTGCTTGCTACAAGCATCCAATCATATAACATAACTTCGGTTACTCCCACTCAACTAGGTGGGGTAACCACGATCACACCCTACTGTTCTCAATAGCTTACACTGAACGATCAGTTCACTTGAACGTTTCTCACAAAATCACGAACTTAACTCATTCAGTTGTCTTATCCACTTCTTTCTGCACAAGCTCATACACAATTTACTTCCTCAATACTTCCTCCAAAAGTTAGCACACTTATCAAGGACAATCTACACAACACTGCGCCTATCGGCATTACTGTCAAGTTTACTACTTCCGATTTACTTACTTATTCCGACATACTGTCTTCACCTCCCCACGCTAGCGTGGAGTACTGCCCACCAACATTACTCGCCCCTCTCTTCCGACAATTCTTAAGCTGCAAATGCTGTCTCATTACTATACATAACCAAACGGTTGCACTAAAATTCTAACTTAAGGCTTTCGACTAAATCACCTCGAACGTCACCAGAGTTCGACGTCACTGTACATTCTTTAAACTCCAACTTTTACTTTCTCAGACAATTCGTTCACACATAAGCAACACTCACATTCTTTAAGGATTTCACATCTTATTCCACCACATTTTGACTAATACCTCCGTAATCTTCTTTAAACTTCCAATGATCCCAAATATGCTTACTTAGCGACTCTTACAACTACAAACACTTGGTTTCTCCTTTGGGTAACTACTCGCCACCACTCCGTGATGCTATCCCGAATATAAACATATCACCACGTCAACTTACACCCCACGTGCTCCAACAACCTGGTTAACACTCAAACACCTCATCCGAAACTCCCAAAAGGCTTCTATCTGATGCTTCATCTTTCTCTAACATCACATCACTACGACGCTAGCTGGCACTTTTAACTTGGCAATTATTGCCACTACATAACTATACATTCCTCACTCATAACATCACACTGCAGCCCAAAAATCTCATGGCCATTCATACACAACTCAAACTTATCTTCAAGACCTCACACATAAATAACCGAGTCTATCTCGCTACATTGTCTCTCCCCAGCTCTAGTTGAACCACAACACCCGAGTTTCTGATTAATTCTAACATACTCGTTTCTTGCTAGCTCTTTGCAATACCAAGCCATCATGTCGACAGGGTACATTTCCTCACAGATCGACATAATCTATACCCTCACTTCGTTTGTGCTAAATACTTCATTTCTTACGAACCATCACTCTCGCTAGTAAAACGCTTATCTAAAACAGCAGCCTTTCCCTATCTTAACACCCCTACAAAGTGGTCCTTCAACTTTCAACCTTCTGATTCAAGTCTTCTGTCTCATGCATCTTACACAACTACCGACTTTAACGTCAATAGTTGACCTGTTGATACTTCCTTAGCCTATTATTCAACAAGGGTCCTTTACTGAACCTAATCCTTCCAACATACCCTAATCAAATTCACATCCCGTCGTCCTCATTTCAAACTCACATCGCGTAACTACAACATTACAAGCTCACATCGAAGCTCATATTCCCACGCCATAGACATTTCATTCTTCCTCCCACACTCCTCATAACGAGTTGCTAAAACCGTCACCTTGAAGGCTTCAAGTCCTTCCTCCAGACACATCTGTCTCTCAACAACTGTACTTCCCGTTACCGTACAAGGGTGTAAACCATCATACAACCCACACTATAATCCACTTCCGACTCTACCACTGTTCACCTTTCCTCTTGAGCACATATACTAAGGCTACAACATTCCTTCCTGATTTGCCCGACACCTTTCCACTCTTGAAGTTCTTCCTTAGCTTAACATACTATATCCTATGACCTAGTGAGTTCATAGCCTTCATGCATGACAACGCAATAGATAAAATCATTTACACTTTTTATCATTTTAAATAAACAACATTTGAAACTATCTTGGGTGTACTCGACCCCATCACCCTTATAACTTCAATGCCCTGCACGACGATTCGAGAATCGCTTGCATGCATTTCGACCTTACTCTTACTCAATCAGAACGATGTTATTACGACAGTGATGTATTGAATGAAAATCTTTTCATATGACATAATTCTGCAAGAACTACCGACACAAGGTAAACCAGTATAAAACGTTTATAAAAGATTCATCGCAAATCCTAACATAACCTCCAGCATGGTACTGCACTGTGCTTTGGATCACATAAGCATTCCGCGGTCGGGGCCCAAGCAGACTCCCCTCTCGCCTCTTTCGAAGCCTACGCAAACTCCCTTTTACTCGAAATAGGAGGAAACGAGTTCCAACCTACCAGTCCGTCATACATATCCAAGGGATCATCAGGTCCCGAGGATCACTCTCTGATCCCACAGTGCAGACCGACTCCACAAAGCACATCATTCATTTCGTAAAATATGCACTTTTAAGTCCTTTAAATCATCATTCTCATTTCATCATACATAACAGGCTTTCTTAAGTAAAACACGTAGTTCGTGGAAAACATGCATGACAGTTACAAACAGTTTATGCTCGGGAATGAAATCATAATTAATTTAAAACATTTAACACTCTGTGTTGTAAAAGGTGTTGGGAACTCATACTCAATTATATAACTTCATCATGTCAACTCTCATTTGGTTATAAAAGTTTTGCATTCAAACGTTTTCTTGACTTATCATGGAAAGAGTGGAATATTTTGCAAATCGCAAACCTCAAGACTTCATTGTACGATCTAAATGGATTTGTACTTTTCTTTTAACATACGCTTGCACACGCCGACTCATATCCGATCAAATTTGATATTTACACATTTACTTTACTTACGAAAAATCTCATGTACCCATACACGAACTCAATGCATGAAACTCTACTTGCAATTGAAGGCTACTCACTCAAACAAGGTCGATCGCTTTACTCACACGACTTATCCTTGACACTCTACCTTCGACCAGTGGTCGCCCTCTCGGCTTTGCAACAACTTGCTATACATACATTCAACGGTCCACTTACTCAACCATTTCATACTACCTTCGTCTCGATCAAATCATCTCATATTATACCTCTACACGATTTCAGTCCTCTACAGAAATCTCTCTTCACAGATCCTGCCACTGAACGACTCGACTAAAGGGTCAGAGCTCTAATCCTCTGCTCGCTCTTGAATTGACACCTCCAAGATCTCGACACTGTCCTTCCTTATCCTTGCAACGGATCTACCCCACGATCTCTAAAACTGGGACTCTCCAGAAACAGGAGTCTTACTCAAAATCAGTCATTCATCCTCTTCGAATCTACGAAGATCTACCTCTAGACGACTCATAACATTCTATACATCATTTCTTCTCTATGACGTATACATACATCACCTCATAAATGATTTCCCACGATACTTCCCCTACAATGGGTCTCACCCTACCCCTCAGGGATCTTACTGATATTCTAAAGTACTGGAACACGACATAAACACTAGCTTCTAACTACCACTTCGGAATAATAAGGCAGGTTAAGCACATACATGTACCTGTAAGTTCGCAATTACACTGGCTAGGTGGAATTTCAAACTTACCTTACATGACAGTCCTCAGTACCCTATTAGTCATATCTCTATAATAGTGTCCTCCTAACGCATTTCCTGATTCTCAGTTGTGATTTCTACTCCCAAGTTTAAGTTTAGGCCCGTCCGGTCACCTAAATCCCTTAAACTATGGCTCTGATACCAATTGTAACAACCCAATCTAAATAAAGCATACTTAGCATTTATATTTAAATAATTACAAAACTGGGCCCACAAAAGTTTCATTTCATCTGTCTAAATAACTTAGGTTGGCGGAAACAACCTATACACAACTGAAAAAAAACTAATAACTAGAGTGCCACTATGCTTCTTGACTCTTCTTGCTAAGCTCAGCCTATTTGCCCGAGCTCCTGGAAACCTGCTTACCTGAAAAGGTTTTAATTTGAAAATGCGAGGGTTAGACCATGAGGTCTAGTGAGTCCCTCCTAACAGTTATCAAAGCATTTAAAAACAGTTTATCTCTTCAGCTTTAAACATTCATACTCAACACGTCAAAATCATATACGGACTAAAGTCCGCCTCCTCGTAATCTGACACCCTGAAGCCACCCGAAGGTGACAACGAGTCAGCCTCATGCTGCCTTGCGGAGCCTCGCTCCTGGCATATAGGGACCTCCCTTCCCGCACGAGAGCTGGCGGAACTACTCTCCCGTCTTTGCCAGTTTACGTCTCCTCGATGTATGCATACATTCTACATAAAACTTTAAACAACTTTCATGCAATTAAAGCATAATAATAAAGCATGGCCATTCTCAACATTCATAACACATTTTGAAAACACTTTAAAAGCCACACATTTTAGTTTAGAAAACTCACATGAGGCTCTTACTTCTCGTTCCTAAACCGTTCCAAACTTCCAAATCGACTTCCCTGAATAAACGGGCATAAAACAACAACTCAGCAAAAGTATCCGGACAACTCAGGTTTTCCGGACAACCCTACTTTTCCGGACGCTAAAGAGTCCGGACACCCACACTAATCCGGACGACAACTAATCCGGACAACACTCCTTTTCCGGGCATCACGCTCTCCGGACAACACATCCTATCCGGACGTCTCCTATCCGGACAAATCCTATCCGGACAACTCCTATCCGGACATACACATATCCGGACAACTCCTATCCGGACACTTACCCGGAAACATTCATCTGATCGAAGTGTCCGGACGGCGCTGGACGAGTTTGGAGGCTGTAATCTCCCGAAAATCCTCCAAATTAACACGATAGAGCGATAAAAGGTAACATGAACATTACATAACCAACTTTTATCAAATTCTTGGTATCCAAACACTATTAGATGATTTAATCTCTCTTTCAAGACCAAAAATCACTTTCTTACAAAAAAAACTCCCAATGAACAATCAAACACTATCAAATCAGCAGAGAGTTTGTAAGAAGGATTACCTGACCAAATTACTAGCATAACGAATTCCAACACCACCTTCTCTTCTGAATCCACAGATTGGTGCCTCTCTTCTTCAAATGCCAAGAATATCAAAAACCCTTTCTCTCCTCTTTTCTCTTCAACAGCCGCCAACCACCACAAAATCAGGAGAAATATGACTCTCCTAGGGTTTTTGTGCCCAATTTATACCTTACCCCCTAATAATAAAATACCCCCCTCAACTTCCATTTTATTAACTTTCCACCACAAGACTTGGAACCCTTCCTTTTTGGACACGGTTACTACAAGCCCGACCAACGTATTATAACACATTATAATACTCATGTAAACATAATACCTCAATATATTATAATTCACATATACCATACATATAAACACATAATCACCAATTATCACATTCCCAAACCATACGTATGTATTCCAGTTGAAAATACTTTTAAAGTAAAACTCACCTGATTGCTTATCGACACGTTTCCAAGCCTTCTAAACAGGTTCAGTCCTTTACCCAGAATTCACAGGATCTGTAACAAATAGACACAGATATCTCTTTACCGCATAAAGCACATAAATCTTACTGAGGCTAAGAACTCTAAAGAACTCAAATCCTCAAATGTTCCCCTAAGGCGACCTAACACGGGGGTTCCGCTACCCGGTTAGCGGATGGGGTCAAGGGGCAACGCCCTTGCCCCCCCCAGGAAGTTTTTGGAACAACCTAATTCAAAATACATTTAGAAACTATATCCGGACACTCAAAAGTATCTGAAATCTCAAAATTGGTCAAACAGCTACAGTATCCGGATACCTCAACTTTTTCGGACAACAGGACTTTTCCGGACAACACAACTTTTCCGGACAACTTATACAATCCGGACGTCATCCGGACACCAAAGTAATCCGGATACTATCCGGTATCTTATTCTATCCGGAAAACATAGGAAAAAGGAACTTACCCGGATAAAAGTCTCATCCGGACACTAGCAACAAGACTACCCGGACACCACCAACAAAACTACCCGGACACATTCAACTTGTCCGGATACCTCTGCTGTTCATCCCAATTTCTACCCAGAATTCGGCTGAGGTTTACACCAATTCGATTATGTTGATTCCAGACCGATAGAAACAATCTACTAATCATTATAAACATAATTAGTAAAGGAACCATACCTGTAACTACTTTCAATTGCACCAAATTGAAACCCTAACTCCAAAACCTCTTTTCTTCTTCTTTTCTTCTCCAAGTACACACACACACACACTTTGCAAGTTTTCTGGATAATACTGATTTTTGGAAATATCTAATTCCATTAAGGTTAATATCTAAATCAATTTACCACTCTAGTCCTTAAGTTAACATTAATGACCAATTACACCCTTTACTTATAAATCTATCCAAACTTACCTTTAACTTCACATTCTAAAGTTAACAAAATTTAACGGGACTAACTTTTAACTAACGAACTTACCCGGGGTATTACATTAACCACAAATAGTATGCACCATGAATTAGACTAAGATGTAATAATCACACACTTCACAAAGATGCAAACTCATAAAACTACATATACACCCGGTAGATCATACGCATCAGATGGTACCACCCACCATTCACACCTGTAAGTTTCTTGTAGATCATTAAACGTATTTATGTGCACAATTAGGAAACACACTTCCGCCATGTATGGTACCACCCAACATTCACACCATGAAACACACAACTTTCATGTTAGACAAAAAATTGAAAGAAAATATCTTATTTCCAATCATGTACCGCGTTAACTTCGAACACCACAGTTAACTGTATAAGCATTTCTCTGAAACAATATACCTGTAATCTCAACCCTCGAAATAAGCTCTAATGACCACAACTCCTCAATTTAAGCACTTGATTTGACCAAATTAAAGGTAGTGTTAAACTCGAATGTTTACCATGTTGGATGCTTTCATTTACCCTCTTATAGTAGGCCTTAAACTCAACCCCAAATTAACTATGACATCAAGTTTGGAACAAGTCAATAATGCATGAAATAGTAAAATATCCATGACCCGACATGCGATCCCAGGTCACGACGCATGTGCAAATCTTTGTTGCCGCCTACACAATTTGTCACGCGGCGCAAGTTGTGCAAATACTGATGGTTCCGATAGAATCCGATATTTTTCAAGTTTTCCACTGATTTAAGTTTTCCACCAACTTTTATGACAGTTTTGTGACGAAAATAGCCCATTAGGGACGAATTTCTTAGGGAAACATCCCTAGACCCTAGGTAAAAGTGTTCCATTTTAGCAGTGATTATGTAATACAGTTTAGTGGCAGAACTTTTGGGCATCGCTTGGGAAATGCACCATGTGTCGTAGCTAATCGAGTAGTATAAATGAAGTTGTAAGGTATTAAACCTATCTATTACGTAAAATTAAGGCATTCAAATTTCAAATTTTTTTTTTGGTTAACTATGGGTGTTCAGACAATTTGTATGCACCTCGATTTTACTAAGATAATAATCTAAGTTTTCAAATTGAGTTTTAGATTATCTTTTTATTATCAACTTTATTTTAAATATTTATAATATATTTGTTAATATTTACGTGATGCTAATTCAATTTTAAAATATATTATAACAAAAAAAAGTTTATAACTTTTTTGAAAAACTGTGATGTTAAAGATAATGTTTAGGGGGTGTTTGGGATTGCTTATTTAAAACAATTTATGCTTTTATTTAAAAGTGATTATTAACTTATGTGGTGTTAAAACGGAGTATTGTAAAAAGTGTTTGGATTAATTTATAGTGGTACCAAAACGTAATAAGCTAATAAGTTGTTATTTATGAGTTTGGGATTGCTTATACATATAAAATAACAAAAAAAAACTCATAAGTTGTTTCAAATAAGTTGATAAGTTAGAATGAAATAACTTGTTTTATTGCTTATCAACAGTGACAAAACGTTATAAACAGTGTTTTTTTCTCCCATCCAAACACTAAAAACTGCTTATCAACGGTGACAAAATGAAATAAGTCAATAAACCTTTTAAATAAGCAATCACAAACACCTCCTTAGATTGTATTTTAAAGTATGATTACTGTTATTACGAAAAAGAGAGATCAAATAATAATTTGATTAGAAAATTTAGTTACATAATATTTTTTTTATGATTTTTGTAATAATTAAATCTTACAATTTGAACTATTAAAATTATATTTTATGATTTTATAAGTTTGTAGAATGCATTAATGATGATTTTAACACCTAATTTGTATTACTAATTTCCATATTACAGATATTTTGTATTAAATTAATTATAAAACTTTAGTTAAAAATCCTTTTGAATTGTTTTTTGCTATAAATGTAAAATATAATTAAATTGGTAGGGTGTGAAAGATGTGGGATTTAATCCCTTGCATCACCAATTCACCATTAACTTTTGCAAAAATCCATATAAGATAATGCAATAAATAGGGAATACAGCTCCCAATGTGTATTCTAACTATTTGATAAGTTTTCTGATAAATAAATCAAGTTTGATAAAACTAGTCGATATATATAAAATGAAAAAAATTAACATCTTAAAACAATAATTAATTAAATATTTTATATATAATTGAAATAAATTTATAATAATATAATATGTTAATTAATACAAATAAGATGGTGATTTCCTAATTGTGATATGAGGGTGGAGGACTGCAATCATCTTTTCTTCTCACGTCCTGTCGTTAAAGTCTTATGGGTTTTCATTGGTCGTTGGTGGCAAATGGATATTCCTAATCTCCATACTTATACAGATTGGGTCTTTTGGATAGACTCAATTCAGTTGAAGAGGGAGATTTTTCTATGCTTTGAGGCGGTTATGCTTACCACGTTGTGGTCTATATGGGTGTTTCAGAATGATATTCTTTTTGGCAACCTGAAGCCAAGGAATGCGGCAATTTTTGAGAATATTATAACACGTGCTTATAATATGAAAAACAAAACAACTAAATATCTAGCTGAAGCCATTATCTCTATGTAATTGTTATTTTTATCTAGCTTCTTACTAGTTTTATAATATGAAAAACAAAACAACTAAATAATAATTAAAAAATAATAATTAACAACTAAAATATATTGATTAATATTAAAAAAATAATAAACTAAAAACAATTGATATGATTAACAATAATTTTGAATAATGCAAATTAATATCAATGTATAATTGAAAGTTAATTAACAATCAGGGTCGTTCCTAATATTTTGGAGGCCCTGTGCTAAAAACGAAATGTACTCTTTGTTAGACAACCTAAGGGGGGGGTAAGGTTGTATTTAAATAATTTACTTTCAAAAATTCTTTTATAAAAAAAATACAGTACAGAAACAGTATAAATAAATCAGAGTATACAAATAATAACGAAGAGTGTAAATATAAACAAATACACAGAGATTATATAAATAAATATAAATGCAAAGCAGTTTATATAAACAAATATAATAAAGCACAGCGGAATAAATAAAGAGATAAAGGTAAGAGATACTTGACACGGAGATTTACTGATTTACCACCAACTGTGATAAACCAGCAGCCGAGACACTTCTCGACACGATCCAATAAATGTATTACTTGGATATTTTATAAAAAAAGGTTTTATAAAATATATATATATAAAATAAGTGAGAGTGAGAGAGCTGAGAGTTTGGATTGTTGATGTTGCTGTTGGTGTGGTCTTCCTTCTTCATCACCAGCATGCTTCTTTATATATCAGCATCTCCAACGGATATATGAGGCGCGGTATACCGCCAAATGCACGCGGTATACCGTGCAGTAAAAAGGACACTGACACACAACGGCTCTCATGCAAAGTTGACTTCTGGAAAACGTACCCGCGGTATACCGGCTAGGACTCGCGGTATACCGCCGTCAGAAAAAGTACTTTCAACCAATCAGAGATGCACACGGAGCCTGCCGCGGTATACCGGCTGAACACCCGCGGTATACCGGCCAATATGTACCCGCGGTATACCGGCTCTACCTTCGCGGTATACCTGCGTCAGAAAAAGGTTGCAGAAACAGTACGTATGGCAGATACTTCTAGAACCAAAATTTCTTATTTATTTAAAAGGTTTTTAGAAATATCCAAGTGGTATATTATTTTAGGGTGTTTATCATTATTAGTTATAAACAATGATGACGACGTAAACACTTCCGTCTTGAACCCTTCAGATTAAATCTTCGTGTTCTTCAACAACTGCACACTTGGATTAAATTGTTAGATAAACAATAACACGGTGTGTTTGTAATCATCAAAATAAATATATATAAATATATAGAGATGTGGTACACTTGCACCAACAATCTCCCCCTTTTTGATGATGACAAACACAACCGCTAAGCATGAGCATATGCGGTTTCTCTCCCCCGTTTGTCGAAACAAAAAGGGTCAAGAAAGACGGTATGCTTCCCCTCGAGAGATGCTCCCCCTCAAAATATGCATATATTTGAGAGAGCATAATCTCATGGGTAAAAGAGCTAAAACGCTCCCCCTCAAATTAATAACGATATCAATTTGATTTTATAAAATTTGAGGGATAAAATAAAATGCAAAAAGCAATAGAGACAAAGATATACAAACCAATACGAAACACTTGCACCAAAACGGATCTTAAGGCTTCAATTTTCGGTTGATTTTATGTAAAAAAAACCACGTATTATGACCTCGTCAGGTAACCACGTATTATAACCTCGGCAGGTAACCACGTATTATAACCTCGGCAGGTAACCACGTATTATAACCTCGGCAGGTAACCACGTATTATAACCTCGGCAGGTAACCACGTATTATAACCTCGGCAGGTAACCACGTATTATAACCTCGGCAGGTAACACGTATTATATCCTCGCCAGGAAACACGTATTATATCCTCGCCAGGAAACACGTATTATATCCTCGCCAGGAAACACGTATTATATCCTCGCCAGGAAACACGTATTATAACCTCGGCAGGTAACCACGTATTATAACCTCGGCAGGTAACCACGTATTATAACCTCGGCAGGTAACACGTATTATATCCTCGCCAGGAAACACGTATTATATCCTCGCCAGGAAACACGTATTATATCCTCGCCAGGAAACACGTATTATATCCTCGTCAGGAAGCACGTATTGTATCCTCGCCAGGAAACACGTATTATATCCTCGTCAGGAAACACCTACAAAAGGCAAAGAAAATTTTTCGTGGTACCCTTTTCTTATGAGTCCTTTTAACAGTTAGTATAAAACATAAACTGCAAAAAAATATGTTGTCGACATAAAACAAACACGACAAACATACAAAGCCATATAAATGGTTTAAAACCACAAACGCATCCCACCGGGATTATCAACATTAAACATTCCTTTCGGAATCCATTTTCTAACCATTTTAATTTTGCGATTGTATTTATCATACACATAAAATGAAGCATTTATATTCGCATTATTTTTAGGTCTAGAAAAATTACCATTATACATACGAGCATACGGTTTCCTTCCATAATTCACATTTTTTATTTTTGACATATATGGAGGTTTTCTCGTATCAACTTTAGGAGATGCAAAAAATCTTTTAATGGGTTTACACGAACATTTATCAACACATGTATCGGAACCAATGCCTTTACGACAATTTATACGATTAGGCATATTTAGCATTTTAAGCACTTTATCATTGCTATTTTGAAAAGCATTTGCTAATAAATTATCTTTCTCATGCGATTTACATTTTGCTTTTAAACAAGCAATTTCATCTTCAAGAATATTGCATTTACCACATACAACTTTTTCACATGTTATTTTCTCTAAACATGCAATTTTATCATTTAAGACAATGCAAGATTTGCAAACAATATTTTCGCATGCTTTCTTTTCTAAAGTGATAACTTTATCATTTAACTCATTTTTGATTTTATTATCACATGCAATGGTTTGTTTACAATTATTCAACTCATTTTGACATAATAATAATTCTTCTTTTAATTTAGCATTCTCATTTTTATAACTATTTACGAGAACAATCAATTTTTGAAAAGAGACATTTGACATATCAATATCATCATCGTTATCACTACAACTAGAATAACTTGAGTATGAAGTACATACCTCTTTCTCGCAGTCGACGATGAGACACGTTTCTTCATTTCTTTGATCTCGGGTTTCGTCTCTCTTTTCTTTTGAGTTTCCACCATAGGTGATGTTCAAGTTCTCCCAAATATCACGAGCAGTTTCAAAGAGATAAACACGCTCAATATCATCGTTAGTAAGAACCGAAAAGAGAAAATTTTTGGCTTCATAATTTAAACAATAATTAGCCTCATCTTCGTCGGACCATTCCGAGCTAGGTTTTTCAACAACTTTGTTGTTTTGAAATTTTGTGGGTTTGAAATTTCCTTTAATAATAATATCCCAAATTTTTTGATTTATCCCACGAACATAACGTTCAAAAGAATTTGCCCAAAGATCAAAATTTTCGAAATCAATAAGAAGAGATTTAGAAAACCAAGCATTTTGTTGAGCCATAACAAGAATTAAAGAAATAACTTTAAAAATTTAAACAGATAATTTTTGAAAGCCCTGCTCTGATACCAAATGTTAGACAACCTAAGGGGGGGGTAAGGTTGTATTTAAATAATTTACTTTCAAAAATTCTTTTATAAAAAAAATACAGTACAGAAACAGTATAAATAAATCAGAGTATACAAATAATAACGAAGAGTGTAAATATAAACAAATACACAGAGATTATATAAATAAATATAAATGCAAAGCAGTTTATATAAACAAATATAATAAAGCACAGCGGAATAAATAAAGAGATAAAGGTAAGAGATACTTGACACGGAGATTTACTGATTTACCACCAACTGTGATAAACCAGCAGCCGAGACACTTCTCGACACGATCCAATAAATGTATTACTTGGATATTTTATAAAAAAAGGTTTTATAAAATATATATATATAAAATAAGTGAGAGTGAGAGAGCTGAGAGTTTGGATTGTTGATGTTGCTGTTGGTGTGGTCTTCCTTCTTCATCACCAGCATGCTTCTTTATATATCAGCATCTCCAACGGATATATGAGGCGCGGTATACCGCCAAATGCACGCGGTATACCGTGCAGTAAAAAGGACACTGACACACAACGGCTCTCATGCAAAGTTGACTTCTGGAAAACGTACCCGCGGTATACCGGCTAGGACTCGCGGTATACCGCCGTCAGAAAAAGTACTTTCAACCAATCAGAGATGCACACGGAGCCTGCCGCGGTATACCGGCTGAACACCCGCGGTATACCGGCCAATATGTACCCGCGGTATACCGGCTCTACCTTCGCGGTATACCTGCGTCAGAAAAAGGTTGCAGAAACAGTACGTATGGCAGATACTTCTAGAACCAAAATTTCTTATTTATTTAAAAGGTTTTTAGAAATATCCAAGTGGTATATTATTTTAGGGTGTTTATCATTATTAGTTATAAACAATGATGACGACGTAAACACTTCCGTCTTGAACCCTTCAGATTAAATCTTCGTGTTCTTCAACAACTGCACACTTGGATTAAATTGTTAGATAAACAATAATACGGTGTGTTTGTAATCATCAAAATAAATATATATAAATATATAGAGATGTGGTACACTTGCACCAACACTCTTAATTTTAAATATCATTTATTATATTATGTTTTACTTTGTCTTATAATAAATCGATCGATAACTTATTTTTGAATTTGATCAAAATGCCCATTTTTTTCTCTTTTGACACTAAATTTTATTTTTTAATGTTATTATGTTAATGTGGATTCAAATTTCATAATTGATTTTTTAACTTTTAGTTAATGTTAGTGTTTTAACTTCATAACTCTACCAATAAGGGTTTATGAGGAGGTATGCGATATTAATAACAATCATATTTCTATAGAATTGATCAACCATTAATTATAAAACCTCATATCAACAAGAACGTATCACTCATTAAAAATCAATATATTAAATATTAAAAGTGTGCTAAAAAACATACGAAGAAAATCAACAAATACTAAAAAAATCTGAATTTTGTTAAAAATTGAAAGAAAAGTATAAGATATAGCGTTAGAAAATAAACAAGTAAAGTTATTCAGAATATCTCTATCAGTCATTTCATAAATTTTTTCTAATATTGACAATCTAAATTTAAAGTCTCTAAAAAATGACACTCAAATCCGATTACTATCTTAATAATCTTTTCATTATTTTATATTATTAAAATATTTTATCAGTTCATCATCTCAAAACAATTTAAAAATATTATACAAAATAAAAATAAAAATAAAAATGTAAATTAAAAATTAAAAATTTGAATTTTGAAGGATAAATTATGAAGAAAACATATTAGAAAAAATAATATAATTAATTTCAATATCATGTAACGAATTTAATAATTTAAGTAATCCTAAAAGATTAAAAATAAAGAAATTTCCTAAATGATTTATGTATTTAATATATTCCAAAAATGATCTATAATAAAATAATTATATTTTCTTTTTAAATGAAAACTAAATAAATTAGAGAGGAACACAAAAACTAATATGGCATGGGGGATTCGATGCTGGGACCTAATAGAAACCACATTCACACGGAAGTGTTTTGCCATTCCGGCAGAGCTTGATTTTTGTAAAACACTGCATTAGATAATTTATATATAAATTTACTATAAGTAAAAAAAAATATTCGCAGGCCACCGACGATCGGAGGTCCTGTGGTAGGACCACTTCGCACACCCCAATGCACGGCCCTGTTAACAATTTTCAATTAATATTTATTAATAGTAGTAACAATAAAGTTTTAAAAATTAATATATATTTATAATTAATAGTTAATAGTTAATAAATAATTTTAATGACAGTATAATTGAAAAGGTCGTAAAAATATTCTCATAAATACTTCAAATACCTTATCAATAAACTAATATATAATATAGCTTATGTCTATCCAAACATATACTTAAAAAAACATTTAAATTAAGAACACGAACACGTAATAAAAGACTATTTTTATATACTTATTTTTTCAAAAAGCCATTAAATTAAGAACTCGTACCAAAGATATAATGTAGAATTTGATTTATTCATTAAAGATGGTCTAAGCAAATCAGTCAAACCCTAAATTATTTATAAAAAAATATAAGAAAAAAGTAAAAGTTGTTTATCCAAAAATAAGAATAAAGTCAATGTTAATTTGATTATGCTATAGTTTCCTTAAAAGTTATTTGATTATGGGTAAAAGTAAAACTAGTCAAAAAATTTAATAAGTTA
The DNA here is from genome assembly GCA_033807775.1 of Saussurea involucrata. Lineage (NCBI taxonomy): Eukaryota > Viridiplantae > Streptophyta > Magnoliopsida > Asterales > Asteraceae > Saussurea > Saussurea involucrata. Next base: position 6,215,750 of record CM066323.1, read on the forward strand.
CTCCTTTTAGATAAGATCATCCACACACCTGCATGTCCATAAGTTAGTCCTTTTTTCAAATAAATACATATTATTAAATAAAATGTTTTTATAGTTAATTAAAAAAATGTTTACAATTTCATACTTTTTAAACTATAAGCATTTTTAACTTGGGTAAAAAGTTTGTGCGGGGGAGGAGGGGGTCGAATTTCGGACATGTCTTTTATTTGGGCAAAATCGTACTATCCCTTTGCAAATTTAGTTACACGCCAAAGGATGTATGTACAAAAAAAAATATGTACTTTTAATATAAAATTTAGGGAAATTAATTAAATTACCCTAACTTTACCTTGACTTACCAAAATGTCATAAATCTCTTTCGGTTTATCAAAATGCCACAAAAATCCGCGATGGGGCCTGGGATCGCGGGCTAGGCCTACGTGGCACCCCGTGTTTGGCCAAAGTGTCCCGCGGAGCCCTCAACTATGGCTGCGGTGTCTCTTTTGTGTTTTTGTTCAGTTAAAAAAAATACAAACTGCCCAAAAGAACTTTTAGCAAAACAGAGCTGTGTGAGCACGAGATTTTGGAGCTGCATTCGTGTCCGCAGGTCGCGCTCGCACACAAGTTCGACGATTTTAGCTTACGAAATCGTCAATCGGCACCCCCCTGCGCGCGGGTAGGAGTTGGAGTAAAACCATGCAAAGAGCTTGTCAACTCCATTCACTTCTTTGCTTATAAACCAAAGAAAGTTTACTCTCTCTTCCTATGTGGGACACCTTCTCACACCCAACTTGGTTTTTGCTAATTTCATTCAATTACTCAACTTTAAGCATCGATATCTCATTCACACATACTTCGTTTTGAACGCATTATATATCGTTTCGAAACTCTCATATAGGAGAACATAAACCCACTAAGAGTTAATTATATATAACACACACACACACACACACACATATATATATATATATATATATATATATATATATAAATGTGTCCAAAGTTCCCTAAAAACCATATTTTGTGTACATTTTGAAAGTTTATTTTTACCAAGCATTTGACTCAGGTTGCGGGCCCCATCACGGATTTTTGTGTCATTTTGGAAAACCGAAAGAGATTTATGACATTTTGGTAAGTCAGGGTCAAAGTTAGAGTATTTTAATTAATTTCCCTAAAATTTATCTTTGACTGAAAAGAATTAATTCCAATTTACTAAGTAAGTCTAACTTTTAAAATCCAATATAACTTTTACTTATTTGTTATAAACATGAAAGATCACCAATAACTTTTTTAAAATGGAGAAAATAAGAATTTTAAGCCAATATTTTGTTCTAACTGTCTTTTCTAAAACTACCTCCAAATTAAAAAAAAAACAAAAAAGAAAAATGTTTTTCTCCAAATATAAATAACACTCAAAGGTGATTATCAAATGAGAACACCAAAAAAACTTTAAAAATACATATTTAGAAGAAAAAAATTATTCTAATATAAAACCAATGTTGGAGACTTTAACTGCAATATGTTGAAGAAACTGCCTCTGGCGTGTAGCTCAGTTGGTAAAGAGGTGAGGTGACTTTGTCCAAATACATAACAGGTCATGGGTTCGATTCCAGGCCTTCCCACTAGCCTCAGCCGTTGAGTGAGCCAAAAAATGCCCCTCACATTGGTGTTTTTGGAGACAGGTGTTAGTCCCAGATGGCTAACCAAGTATTGTAGAAGGGGGGGGGGGGGGGGTTGAATACAATACTCAAAATTTTCACAATTTTAATTCTTTATATTGAAAAACTTTCAACAAGAATTACACATAGAAAACTTAAGACTGTTGCGGAAAAGAACAGATAAACTATTCTAACAATCTTACACAAAGTATACTAACAAAATAACTAAGAACACTTAGAACAAAGCTATAAAGTTTTAAGGCTTAAGGGAAGATTTCTTGCACTGAGAGAATTCTTAAAGCCTTAAAAATTGCATGAAGAGCACTTCTCCTTTTATAGTGCCAAGGAGTGCCCAAGCATTAAATGCTTGGGACACTTGTCATCTTCACATATGCTGATAATGTTGACTTCAGGAGAACTGTGAAGTCCTTGTCACTTTTCACTAGGTGCAGACAGAGTAGCTTGAGCAGATAAAAGGGACCTTAACTGAAAGTGGATAAAGAGACAAACTGTCACTTTTCTCTGCTGGAGGATATTGTCCCATAATAAATGATCTTCTGTCTTGAGCTTTTAGCACCGAAGTGGTTTCCACCGAGATTGAGAAATCTTCGGTGGAAAGAAGACTAGTCCACCGAAATTGCAAGCATGTTTCGGTGGTGAGAGGACCACCGAAATTACAAGTATATTTCGGTGGTGAGAGGAGCACCGAAAGAGTCATCGGTGGTGGATGGGGCCACCGAATTTGTCCATGCACTTCGGTGGAAGAAGGCCACCGAAATTGTCCTATAAATTCGGTGGAGAGAAGGCCACCGAAATGTCAAGGAATTTCGGTGGTGATGACTTGTTTGAATGTTGCCGAGGGTCTTCTATTTTCCACAAGTAGAGAGTCTTCAAGCTTGGTTTCGGTTGATCTTCGACTTCACCGAACATTTGATATTTTGTACAAGTCATCTAAAGAACCATGCATCCAAAATTTCTCTAAGTATAAAATGTTTTTCAAAGTATAAAAGGAGATCATGAGGTCATCTTCAAATATTGATGACCCAACAATCTCCCCCTATTTGATGATGACATCCATACTTAGAAAAACATGAGTAAGACAGTGAATAATGCATGTTGACCCTTCTTTACTCTTTTGGGTTCTTTTTCACACAGTCCATTTTTTTTTGTGTGTGTATGTATATATGATATTTACATATAAGATAAAATAAAAAGGTATAGTTGTACAAATGACTGAAAAAATGGAAAGAAGTATAAACAATATGAACAAAGCAGATGTTACTTGTATCATTGGAGAGGAGAGTTGAAACTTATGTCTGACTTGAGGATTCTTCATTTTGATCAGCAGCATGTTGATTTGTTGGAGAACTTTATCTTTCAGGCACTTTTGCTTTTCTTCAGATGTTTCAAATCTTCAAGCCATTCACTTGCTCCAAAAGATTTCAGCCAAATGAGTCTGTGGATTCTGGAAAGAGACAAACCCATTATGGTGAGAATCTTTGAGGGAGGTTTGAGATTAAGTGAATAAGCCTCAGGAAGCTTCTGCCAATCCGTCTGGACTGATATGCTCCCCCTTGACCGGTCCGCCCGATTTCCTCATTTTTTTTTCAAGTTGGTCGCTGTATATGAGTACTGAGGGTTTATGTTGCTCCCCCTCAGATGAATTCTCCCCTTCAGCGGCCGGCTAAGGAAAAACACCAAGAGAAAATGAAAAGATCGGCCAGAACCAAGACGATTTTTTTTTTTTTTTTGCTTTTCCACCGAAAATGAAGGAGTATCCACCGAAAATTGCCTATTTTCGGTGGAAAATCGGTAGATTTTTTTTTTTTTGCATTCCCACCGAAAATTTGCAAGAGTTAGACAAAAATTCGGTGTAATTTCTTGAAGAGGTTGACGGAAAGCTTCTAAGACATCTTCAGCAGAGTGTGGAGAAAGTCTTCTAAGGCATTATGGAGAAAATCTTCAAAGTGAAGAAAAGATTGGAATTTCATCTTCCAATTTTGATGACCCAAAAAGATTGAGTTTGAGGATTTGGGGTGACATCTGCAGAAGAGTTTGTGGTGGGTGGATTTTATGAAAGGAGAGATGGGTTGCAGACCAAGAGTGAAAAAGATGGAAAAAGGGATGGGATGAGGAGATGACACATAGGAAGTTGGGTTAGGTGAGAGGAAGAGTATATGAGAAGCTAGATAAAATTGGTGGGGAGAGAATCGGTAGAGGAAATGGTAGAGGTCTCCAACTTTGGTGAGATGAGATCATGGTGATGACATCATTAAAAGAAAAAGGTGTCTACCATGCATGGGATGAAGCGTAGCTCAATGTCACCTTTGGAGATGTGGTCCCTGATGAAATGATATCTGATAATGATATCTGATATCTATGTGCTTTGATCTGGAATGAAGAACTGGATTGTTTGCAATAGCTATAGCACTGGAATTATCACACAGAATTGGGACTTTAGAAAAGAATTGATTATAGTCCCGTAGTTGGTTTCTCATCCATAGGATCTGAGCACAACAGCCGCCAGCAGCTACATATTCAGCCTCAGCAGTAGAGGTTGACACAGAGTTTTGTTTCTTGCTGGACCAACTTACCAATTTGCCACCTAGAAGTTGGCAGCTTCCTGTAGTACTTTTTCTGTCACAAACTGGGAACCAAGCACGTGGAGCTTGCTTGAGACCATAGAGAGCTTTGTCAAGTCTGTACACATAGTCTGGATGATCCGGGTCTTCAAAGCCAGGAGGTTGTTTCACATAAGCTTCCTCTGCAAGTTCCCCATTGAGGAAGGCACTTTTGACATTCATTTGAAAGACTCTGAAATTTCTGTAGGTAGCATGAGTCAAAAAGATTCTTATTGAGGAGGAGAGATCGGTGGGATTTGAGGTGGTGGATCGGTGGAGATTCGGTGGGTGATTGTCTTCGGTAAAAAATTTGAAAAGATGGAATCGGTGGAAAGGTTTGGAATCGGTGGGAAGGTTTGGTGCATGGCAAGATGGAAAGGTTTGGAATCGGTGGAATCGGTGGTGTGTCTGTGAAGGGTTCCACCGAATTTAAAGGGTTCCACCGAATTTAGATTTCGGTGGAAGGTTAGAAGAATCGGATGGTATGCTTGGGAATTAATTGCTACAAGTTGCACTTTCGGAGGAAGAGCATGCAGGTTCGGTGGAATGGGGTTCTGAAGATGGAGATATGAAGATTGATGGTAGATGAGAGATGTCGGTAGAAAGTAACAGCTTCGGTGGTAATGTTGTGAGAATGACATCATCATGCTTATGATGTCTTGAGAGTAAAGAATTCTAAAGTTTTGTCAACTTTCTCACTTGTTCACATAGATCCATCTGCCCAGCTCAAAATCTGCACTCACAAAGAATTTGATTTCCAGGTACCCATTTTGAAGGTGGGTCCTTTTGGGTTAGAAGAAAGGGGTTGGGGTCACTTTAGATCAGTTCTTTCTTTCTGGCAGTCTTTGGCAAAATGAAAAGTAGCATCACAGATATAGAATTTTCTATGAGGAAAGATCCTTTTAGAAACTTGACATTTTTCCTTACTTTTGCTCAAGGAATTTGATGAGGTAACAAAGAATTGGGGTGCAGCTCCTAAAATTCCTTTATCAAGATTTGGGAGGACAAAAATCTTTTCTTTTGAAATAGACAATTTGAGACACACAGAAGGAAAATCGGTAGGAGATGTCACACAGGTATTTTTAACAAAAAATTAAGGAATTTATTTTTCAGAAGGAATCAACACCCAAAAGCTTTCATTTTTCAGAGTTAGAAAATATTTTGCATGAGTTAGAAGAGAAGGATGCATCATCTAAAGACAATAGATACAGAATTAAATGCTTCAATCTTTTCAGCATCAGAGAGAGATAGAAATGGGTGAACCTGTGGAGAGGAGGAGAATCACTTAGCTGATACAAGAGCAGTTGAGGAGTCATTCGCTTTCAGATGTGGGTTCATCTGCCAAATCATAAGATTTAGCAGGCAGACCCTTTCCTCTCCTAACAAGTCTTTCATTTCTTTCCTTTTCTCTCTTGTATTTCTCCTTGTATCTTTCGGCCCTGTCAGAATCTGCAGAAGAGAAAGATTGGTTGAACTTTTGGGAATCATATTTGGATCTTCCCGATTTTGAGGAGAATCGGCCTGAGGAAGCAGTTCTGGGTCTTTCAAAATGTTTACTTTTACACTCAGAAGCAAAATGACCCTTTTTACCACAGTTAAAACATTCCTCATTAGATTTGTCCAAAGAAGAGTGTTTGGAGAGAGGCTTAGATTTTCTAGAAGGGTGGTAGGATTTGGATTTAGAATACCCATCCAACATGGCCATTTCATCAGATAATTTACCAATTGAAGTTTCCTCACATTCATCCTCAGCATCACTAAGATATGCCTCCGAATGATCATTGGGATCTTCTTGACTATCATGATCAGAGTCAGATGGGTAGGTGATTTTTGGTAAACACTTAGTCTTTTTGGAAGAGTCACTTAGGAGAGCAAGAGAAGAGTTCTTTGAAAACCTATGCAGTTTCGTCTGCTCATAGTTGAAAAGAGTTCCATAAAGAACAGTTAAGGGCATGAACTCAAGGTCCTTGGTAGTTTTGATGCAAGTACATATATTTTCCCAAAAATCTGGAAGACAATCCATGAACTTGCACAAGACTTCCTCATTATCATAGACTCTGCCCAACAACTTAAGATCATTTAAAAGAGAGTTGAAGCGATTATAGAAGCTAGGAAGAGGTTCTCCTTTTTCAAAAGCAAAGAGTTCATAATTTCTAACAAGAGCAATCTTTCTGCTCTTTTTAACTTCATTTGTACCTTCGTACAAAACACACAGAGTGGACCACATCTCTTTGGCAGTAGAGAGATTTACCAGAGAGTGGTACACTTCATCAGGAAGAGAGAGAGCAATGATAGTTCTAACTTTAGAATCAAGAGACACAAGTCGTTTTTCCTCATCAGTATATTTCTTAGGATTTTTAAGAATGTAACGACCAGTAGCAGCAGATTTTTCTTCATCAGACGAATCATCAGAATTATCTTTTTCCATGGTTTCTTTACCAGGCCTCTGCGTTTCATAGCGAGCCCAAACTCTGGGGATAATGGGTCCCTCTTTGAGAATGGTTGGATATCTAGTATCCACTCCTTCCATGAATAGCATCATGCGGCTTTTCCACAAGGAGAAGTTGTTAGCATTAAATTTAGGAGGTTTTGAAATGGACCCATTTTCAGAAAAGTTATTTTGAAAAGAGTTTTCAACAGTAGAGGAAGAGGAGGCAGCCATCGCAGATCAAGTTTATGGAATTAAACTTTCTGCTCTGATACCACTTGTTAGTCCCATATGGCTAACCAAGTATTGTAGAAGGGGGGGGGGGGGGGGGGTTGAATACAATACTCAAAATTTTCACAATTTTAATTCTTTATATTGAAAAACTTTCAACAAGAATTACACATAGAAAACTTAAGACTGTTGCGGAAAAGAACAGATAAACTATTCTAACAATCTTACACAAAGTATACTAACAAAATAACTAAGAACACTTAGAACAAAGCTATAAAGTTTTAAGGCTTAAGGGAAGATTTCTTGCACTGAGAGAATTCTTAAAGCCTTAAAAATTGCATGAAGAGCACTTCTCCTTTTATAGTGCCAAGGAGTGCCCAAGCATTAAATGCTTGGGACACTTGTCATCTTCACATATGCTGATAATGTTGACTTCAGGAGAACTGTGAAGTCCTTGTCACTTTTCACTAGGTGCAGACAGAGTAGCTTGAGCAGATAAAAGGGACCTTAACTGAAAGTGGATAAAGAGACAAACTGTCACTTTTCTCTGTTGGAGGATATTGTCCCATAATAAATGATCTTCTGTCTTGAGCTTTTAGCACCGAAGTGGTTTCCACCGAGATTGAGAAATCTTCGGTGGAAAGAAGACTAGTCCACCGAAATTGCAAGCATGTTTCGGTGGTGAGAGGACCACCGAAATTACAAGTATATTTCAGTGGTGAGAGGAGCACCGAAAGAGTCATCGGTGGTGGATGGGGCCACCGAATTTGTCCATGCACTTCGGTGGAAGAAGGCCACCGAAATTGTCCTATAAATTCGGTGGAGAGAAGGCCACCGAAATGTCAAGGAATTTCGGTGGTGATGACTTGTTTGAATGTTGCCGAGAGTCTTCTATTTTCCACAAGTAGAGAGTCTTCAAGCTTGGTTTCGGTTGATCTTCGACTTCACCGAACATTTGATATTTTGTACAAGTCATCTAAAGAACCATGCATCCAAAATTTCTCTAAGTATAAAATGTTTTTCAAAGTATAAAAGGAGATCATGAGGTCATCTTCAAATCTTGATGACCCAACAACAGGTTCCGTGTAGGCCAGTTAGGGTTGACGATAATCAACTTTTTGCCCAAATATGTTGAAGAAACTGTTAACTTATATAAAGTCGATGTGCAATATTTATATTATTGGTACTCATTTTTTTAATGTTAACTTATTAAAAAGAAATTAATATTAAACAATATATATAGGGAAATTAATTAAAATACCCTAAGTTTGACCAAGTGTTACCAAAATACCCAAAATCTCTCCCACTTTGCAAAAATACCTCTTTTTTTCCGCGATGGGAGCCCGCGATCGCGGGCCAGGGACCATTTCTGACACTTTTTTAAACTTGCAGGGACCATTTTTGAAAAATGGAATCCCGCGATCGCGGGCTCATCCCGCGATGGGGTACTTTTTGTGACTTTTCAATTGCAAGGGACCATTCTTGAAAAATTCCAGGGACCATTTATGAAAATATGAACCGCGATCGCGATGGAATTGAAATTGAAAATGGTCCCTGGAATTTTTCAAAAATGGTCTCTTGCAATTGAAAAGTCACAAAAAGTACCCCATCGCGGGATTCCATTTTTCAAAAATGGTCCCTGCAAGTTTAAAAAAGTGTCAGAAATGGTCCTGGCCCGCGATCGCGGGCTCCCATCGCGGAAAAAAGGGGTATTTTTGCAAAGTGGGAGAGATTTTGGGTATTTTGGTAACACTTGGTCAAACTTAGGGTATTTTAATTAATTTCCCATATATATATATATATATATATTAATTAAAAGTATAAAATTCCAAAAAGTAATAGAAAGACGGAGAAAATAATGAAAGGAGAGTCGCCGTCAATGCCGTCCTTGGCAGAACAGAAGCACACACACCTTTTCTTTTGGTAGAGAGTGCTAAATGTGACCGCCAACATCCACCGTTGGATCCCATGATTGTTTTCATCCACCACCCTTAGATCTGATGATTGTTTTTGGCTCCCATCCACCAGCATTTTAAAACCCCGCCACCGTTTCTGTTTCTGCTCGCTCCACCAGTCGGCGCTCCCCATGTTCAATACATAAATTACTGCGCCACGTGCCCTCCCTTTATCTTTCTGCTTTTTTTTTAATAAACAATTATTATTAAAATATTTTATTTAATTAAATACACATTACAAAATCTTTAAGGCCGGGCGTACCGTCATCGGGTACCACGGTCGGGTTCACATCGGGTTGGGGCGGGTAGCCCGGGTACACGGTACGGGTACCGTCGGTTCGGTGGATGCGGGTAAGAGTGGGTTCGGGAACCTGGTTCTAATTTTATTTTATTTTTATTTTTTATTTTTTAAATATAATCGGTGGGTGCGGGTAAGAGTGGGTTCAGAGGGTATGATAGGAAGCGGTACTCAACTTTAAGATAAGGAGGTGGCGCTAAGGTAACATCAGGGTTCAAAGGGTAAGATAGGAAGCGGTACTCATGGTCTAAGTAACTGAGCAAATATACCTTTTTACTTGCCGTTTAAAACAGTACAATATGCGAACTTTCTAAAAAATTATAGTTGGTTTTTTCTTTTATTAAATTATATATTAATAAAGTTATTCAGGTAAATTAATATGTAAGGTATAAATTAAAAATGTTTTTATTTAAAAGACGGATTAAATAAGCTGTTAGTCTCGTTAAGCTTATTAATCTAGTAAGAAAACAGTTAGAACATCCACATCCATCTTGCTACAAACCTTGCAAGATGACATAATTTGCCATGTGTGTAGCAAGGTCTTGCAAGATGTGAGACCCACTAATTTTAATAAATTAATACTATTATTTTATAATATTGGTTTATTATATATTTTTGTTTTATTGGTTTATTAAATTATAGTATAATATTGACAATTGGGAACCAATTTAAAAAAAAGTTTAGTTTTGCATTGATGTAGAAGATGTTATTGTAAAAATGATATGGTACTTTAGAAAGAACTTTGGTATTACTAAGGGCTTGTTTGTTAGCAGCTTAATGAGCTTAATATGACTCATAGCTTATTCAGTCAGCTATACATGACTGTTTGGTAGTGGCTTAATGATATAGAAAGTGACTTATTTATTTAACTTTTAGGATGAAGCTTTATGTAGAAAGCCAAGTTTTGTTCAAACCAATCTCTCCTAATTAAAAAACATGGTCCTTCCATCTATGAAAACACCATTCCACACAAAATCTTTCTAATCTATACAGACAACTTTATTAATACATATAACTCTGGTGTAGTTGGTGTTACCGGCATTAAAAGTATGTTTGACTCTTAAATTAGTGTGTTTTTCTCTAAAGTATTTTAATATTTTTATTATTATTATTAATTAAAAATAATTTAGAATTAATTTTTTAGGGTGTTGGGGGCGGAGGAAGCATCAATGATCGTAAGCCGTCTGTTTCATTGCAGCAATGTCCTACACTTGGCTGCACAAATGGAGATATGGATCTTAACAGAGTACAACTAAACTAAACGCATGGTACAATCAATCATTGCACAGACGCCATCATCGATCGAACAAAAACTTTACCAGATCGATTCAGATATGGTTGCAGCAATCAAAATTGTGATTAAAAATGGCGGAAAGTAAAATTGCCGATATCTAGTTTTTGTGTTGATGTATATACAAAAGGAAGATTTAACATTATCAGCGCATCAAAACATTATCAGGCTGCTTTTAAATCCTAATACATTTTCATATATTTTTTGTTCTCTAATTTTTTAGGTTTGATCTGCTATATTGATGGAAAAAAGGGGGAAACCAAGCGGCGAGCGGTGGCGGAGGCGGTACAAACTACATCAGGCAACTTCCGGTGGAGGAAAATTTAGATCGAGATCGAGAGCGAAGGTTTTTTCCGGTTGTGGACGATCGGAAGGATAACTGAAATTGACGACGGATGAAGAGTCGGAGTCGCTTTGAGCGCCGTTGACGGCGGCGCCGATCGTCAAACGAGGTGCACGCACGGCGGATCCGTCCAATCTGAACATATTCATACGGTTGTTGTTGTTGTTGTTGTTATTGTTGATCTGGTAGAGAAACAACGAATGAGCCATGGGGAAACCAACCGGAAAGTGCGAGAGGCTGAGATCGAGTGCCGACGGTGGAAGAGGAGGGGCGGCAGCGATCGGAACGGCGGAGTTAGAAGACGACTCAACGGTGCTGCTCTCACCGCTAGCGCTTTTCGTCACAAGCTTCTTTCCGACAACGGCGGCGGCGGCGGTCGGGAGAGACAATTCGGTAGATGTAGGAAAGTTCGTTTTAGCCTTATCACCACGAAACTCACGTGCGGCGGAGTCGTAAGCACGCGCCGCCTCCTCTGCAGTATCAAACGTACCTAACCACACACGGCTCTTCTTTCCGGGATCCCTGATCTCAGCTGCGTAACGCCCCCATGGCCGCTTCCGTACACCGCGATAGCGAGTCTCGGAGCCGCCATTAGCGCCGCCGGCGTTGTCGTCAGGTTTCCCGCGAGGAGCCATGGTGTAAGAAATGGAGAAAGATTGGACATGAGAAAAAAGGGGATGGGATGTGGTGGGTTTATATAGTGGGTGTGAGTCGTAGAAAAAAGGGGCTCCGCACCACTCTCATGACAAAGGGCGCGTGTGGATGAAATGTTAGGCTCCTCCTCCGTCGCCTGGGCCTAATTTCAAGAGGTTTTACCACCCACCCATACTTTCCTAAATTAAAGGTGTTCTAATATAATTATCCCTAATTTCACCTTTTTACATTTCACCACCCCTCTTTTCAAAGCATTCTCATTTTCATACCCCGCAACGAATTACTGATGCGTCCGTAAGTTCTTAAAAAAGATCGTTTACTTTACGTTATTCGTGGAGGTTAGCTGGTTATAGATAAGTTTCATGTAGCATTGTACGTATGTAATGCACCTGCTTCATTAGGGATTTGATGTTTTTGTTGGGTTGATTGCGTCAATCGGTTGAAAGGTATGCAGACGTTTGAGGTTTACCACGTGAACGTGATATTTCCAAATGATACCTTTTGTATGGCGCGTGTGTTATTACGTGACTGGTTATTGGACTGTTAGATGGTGAATCTCAGAAGGTGGTTCGCGAGTTCATTGACTGGAGCGTGTGTATCTAGAGGGATTAGGGGTTGTAATGTGTTGTAGGTGTGAATCTAAATGTATGTCGATAGAGACGGTTTGCCTTCATGGTCGTTACTGTTAGGTTTCGTAAAACAACGTACGTATTTGATGTGCCTTGTTTGATAAATGAATATGTACTTTTGTCGGTGGCGGTTTCTATTCTTACAATCACGTTGTATAGTATTTGGCATTACAAAGTCTATAGACATCTGAGGTTTATCATGTGACATGCTTTTTTTCCAAACGATACCTTTTGTAGCGCGTGTTGTCAACGTGACTGACTGTTGTATTGATAAAGGTTGGTTGTACGGAGGTGTTTCACATATCCAAGCACACAAGTGCATATATGTATAATCATTTCTACAGGTGTTACGACTGATGATGTTATCTTGGCGTGAAACCAAATTTATATCGATAGATTTGCATGAGTTCTACTTTAGTTATTTAGGTTGTAAATCAACAGAATTGTCAAGTTAGTAGATTTATACTTAAGTGTTTGGAAACATATCTACTTAACCCTAACACGTCATAAAAGCCGACAACCCAAAAAAGAAAAACGCCCAAAAGTTACGATGGCCACCAGTTATCATATGAAGCAAATAACCCAAATCTAATATCCTTCAGTTTCACTGGTTTCTCTTTACACATTGTTTTACTGTTACTCTTTTATGTCTCACAAACTGTAGTTCGATAAATGCACAACTTTTTATTCTTTCTAAATGCAACACATAGAGAAATCACTTCCTAATCTAGGGTTGCAAATGATTGGAATTGACGTATAACTATCAAGAAAGACGTTAATAGAAAATACGCTTTTTAAATCAACACATAACCAGTAGCATCATTACTAAAACTATATTAAAACAAAACGAGTACTATATACTTGTTTTCGGAATGTGATGGTAACAACTATACCATGACCCCCATTTCCAAACACCTCCGTTTTCAGATACCATTCTTCTTATTTTTTTCATGGCACTGTAACTCATTATTTTGTTTCGACTATTCTTACAGTTACTTATTTATTTATTGTCACTAACAAATAATATACATTGGTTGTTCACTCGTGTTGAAGACGAAGACGACGATAACAAAATAACACAATGATTTTTGGTCATATTGTCACCCGAGTTCAATGAAATGTATTTTTTATTATTTAATTACGCATCAATTAAATTAATTACATATGTCATTTTCAAGGTATATTGACATAAGCATAATATAATAACCACTAGCAAAGTGTTAAAATTCTAAAACCAACACATAAATTTAGATGTTACATTTCATACATTTTTTCTATCAAATTATTTATATGAACTTTAATTTCAACAAGATTAATTAAATTATTTATATGAAAATTTTATAATAAAACTTAAGTTCATTAGAGCATTTAATATGAATATATTCAAAATTAATTTGGAAAATCTCCATAAATGCTAATAAATCACAACATTTTTGTATTAGAATTTTTAAATACACCTCAAAGAAATACATTAATTCAGTCACTTAAGGTGTTCAAATCAAAATAAATATACATTTAAAAGGTATAAAATTTAATTAAAAAGATCATAATTATGACTAATTAAGATAAAACCAACTTTACATTATGCCACTTTTACTAATTTACTCTTTTATGTGAAAAAATAGTATTCAAATATGTGAAATACTAAATATATATATTTTTTTAAAATAGTAATTTTAGCTGAATTAGATGTTAGCTAGAAAAAGTAAATTTGACCTTACATAAATAATAAAATAAAAACCAAAATACATAAAAAAAATACAAAGAAAGTTACTTTTATGTGTATTTAGTAATGGTATTTTTTTCTTACTAATTTTATTTGGTAAATATTTTTTCAACTTATATGGTAATATTTTATAATTCAACAGTTTTCTAGGTAATTAATAATTATTACAATATAATTTAATAAAACTAAATTATTAAACGTTTATTATATTGATTAAGATTTTTTAAATTATTTTAATTAAATTAAAATGAGGGCAATATATACTCTTTTTGACCAAAAAGGAAATGTTATTAATGGATGAGGTGGAGCGTGTTATTCACGCGCGGAAAGGAGCGAGTAGGCACGTGATAGCGGTGAGTTTGAAAATACTCAGCAGAGTCAATCTCAAGTTTGACTACGTGAGTAGGAGGAGTAAAGCCCACCTCCCCCTCATGACGTTGCCTCCTTAATTGCATCTTACTTTACATTTTTACCCCTTTAACTTATATTGTAATGCAATTTAGGTCCTACAGTTTTCATTTCTATCAAAATTTATCTTCATTTTAATGCCAATTAACAGTTTAACTAGAAACCGTATAGAACTAATTGCGCTCATATATCTCACTAAAAAGTTTAAGAAGTAGAATGTATGCACACATTTTCGTTTATCCCAAAAAGAAAAAAAAACAGTTTTACAGAAATAACTTTTACCTTACTAGAAGGCAACGTCATGATTTAAATGCATGATAGTTGTATTTATACCATAAATGTTAGTAACTTGAACCTTTGTTCTTTAAAATTGTAATGTTTTCTTTCTCGATCCCAGTTAGGTAATCCCTAGGTGTGCCTTTTGAATAAAATGATTAAAATGTTGAACAGTAGGAACCAGAAAACACTTTGTAATAAAATAACCGAACTTACAAATAGTAACATATTTTATATTTTACCATGAAAACTAGCTTTGTTGCAATAACCTATTACATGTTTATTAAATCTGATATTTTGACCATTGAAGCTAAAATCATGATTTCCTATGTATTAAGAAATTGGTTCTTCTTACTTAAAGAGTTCAAGTCGTAATAAATAAATTTGTAGCTTGTCCAAACACCACACTTCATATCTACAGTATTCATTTATGTTTGTTGTCGTCTTTCAATCGATCACTAGATTTCGCTTTCTTCTCTAAACAGTTATTATCCTACTACTTATGTTTGTAAAGTTACATAAACGGTTTACTACACTATAAAGGATAAAATCAGTAAAACAATAGATTCAGTATTTCCATGAGCAATCCATTTAAATAAGTCAAGTTTAATCACCAAATTGAGATGTATCAATAAGTTTATAACCTTGTTGAAGAATGTAACAAAAATCATATCAATTATCACGAAACTTAACATCCCGTAGAAACCCGAGGACTGAAATGAAAATATTAGAAAGAAAGGGGGCCATTTAGGGAACTTTGGTGACGACAGGAGAGAGAAAGCGTGTGTATGTAAGAATTCTCCTGGATCGGACTTCCTACAAATTCCGGTTCAACCGCTCCCGCATTAAATTTAATAAATAATATTTCAAATACATCAAATAGATTCTCTAAAAATCAAGAAATCGAGAATACTTGGATACACTTTAAATCATAACGTGAGATCAGACTATTTTTGTGAGACAAAAAAATTAGCATTAAACCTTCACAACAAAAGACTGTGAAAGTAGTGTGATGGTAAACCTTCACAGTGTTTTTGATGTGAAGGTTTGCTGTTTTTCATACCTTTACAATGAATTAATGTGAAGGTTTTATGTTAATTTTGTGGTCTCACGTGAACCCAACCCTACTTGGATAAGTTTTTTGGTCTAACAAATTAAGTGTTTTATTTATTTCTTTAAAATAAATGTTTAAATTTAAAAGTAATTTTTATATTCTCTTTTTATATTAATTATGAGACATGGAAAAATTATCTCTATTATCAAGAATAAAAGTGTAATAATTATATATTTTAAAAAATTGAGTCATTCTGCATTTATTTTTGGACGGAGGAGGTAGTAGATAAAATAAAACTCGTACAATTTGAAGAACCATAAATTTTTTTTTTTGGAAATATGTGTCGGTATATGCTCAACTAAACTCAATAAATTATTATTGTAATAAATCATCCGTGGTAAATTCAGTGTTAATAACTGTGGTGAACGTCTTGAATCGAAACCAATGTAGATGGGATATATCAACATATCTCTCGGTGTCTCAACTACTGTGTCGCAACCCTCGTTTCTCTTCAAAGATGATTACAATTAGAGAAAAACGTTTTAAATATATTCCACCAATATGGAATTTTGGAGAAAAAGAAAATCAAATTGAGAAATAATATTTTATTAGCTATATTATTTTCATAATATCAATGTTATAATCTAGAAAGTTAAAAATCTGTTAGTGTTAAATATATTTCCATTTTAGATATTTTAAAGTTCCATTCTTTATTTCGACTATTTTGAAGAATTTGTTGTATAGATGCTCTTAATGGTAAAATTTAAAATTCAAAATGTTAGAGTATCTTGGACACTTATATTAAAGTGTAAATTTTGTTTTGAAGGGTGTCCTAAGCTATGTCTAGACTAATTCCTTGACAATTTATGATTGTAAGACATCTGCCCTGATTAAACCTCAATGGCCACAAGTTGTATACGTCTGGATTCGAACCCTGGACAGATGGGATATTTCACCATATCCCCCATGACCTTAACCAGTACGCCACATCCATTGTGGTTTAAAGTATAGATTTTTGATATTCGAAAGTTTACATTTTGCTTCAACTATCATAAAGTGTAAGTTGAAACATAGAAAGAAATATAATGTAGAAATTTCGAAATTTTAATTATTTTTACCATTTTTGTAAAAGCGTATTGAGATAATAAATTTATAGAGTTTTTAATAATATAATTAATATTAGAATTATTAAAAGGGAAATTAATTAAAATACCCTAAGTTTGACCAAGTGTTACCAAAATGCCCTAAATCTCTCCCAGTTTGCCAAAATACCCTTTTTTCCGCGATGGAGCCCGCGATTGCGGGCTCAGGGACCATTTCTGACACTTTTTTAAACTTGCAGGGACCATTTTTGAAAAATTCAATCCCGCGATCGCGAAGAAATCCCGCGATGGTTTATTTTTGTGACTTTTCAATTGCAATGGACCATTTTTGAAAATTTGACCCGCGTTGCCGTTCGACCAAATTTTATTTTTAAATTAAAATGTTACACTTTCAATCCCTATACTTATTTACTAAATTTACTTTATACCTTTTACTTTCATAATTTAATTTTACATTTAACACATATAATCGTTTATTAACTAAAATACGTTAAAAATACGTTTTAATTTTAACAAATTACACCATTGTAATCGTCTCTTCGATACGTTCGAAATGAGCCCAATCTTGAATTTTTTTGGATTTATATATTTTAATATATATCATATACACTACATAAAAAATATTTTATATTTAAAATTCATACCCTTATAATTAATTATTTAATTTATGGTACTCTTAGGTAGCGTTTGGTACGCATACTAGATGGGACGGGATGGAACTGGACGGGACTGAACTGGATGGACACATGAATCATCATTCGCCAAATACCCATTTTCACAATTCTTAAATGAGTCCAGTGATACCAACTTGTCAAAACCCCATTTAATATTCTTCTCGTGAAACCTTCTCCTATTGCCATTCACGATATCTATAAACACATTCAAATAATAATAATTTAAAACGATTTAATGAATTAGTTAATATATGATTATTATGTTAATGCGATAGGAGTGTAAAACAAAATTGAAAAAAAAAGATGTAGCATAAATTAAATAATTAACTATAAGGGTATGAATTTTAAATATATAAAATATTTTTTTATGTAGTGTATAACTGTATATGATATATATTAAAATATATAAATCCAAAAAATTCAAGATTTGGCTCAATTCGAACGTATCGAAGAGACGATTATAATGGTGTAATTTGTTAAAATTAAAACGTATTTTTTAACGTATTTTTTTAACGTATTTTAGTTAATAAACGATTATATGTGTTAAATGTAAAATTAAAATAATGAAAGTAAAAGGTATAAAGTAAATTTAGTAAATAAGTATAGGGGTTGAAAGTGTAACATTTCATTTTAAATTCATAAAATTGGTCGAACGCGGGGTGAACAGTGGTCGACGCGGGTGAACGCGGGCCAAAAGTTTCAAAATTGGTCCCTACAAGTTTCAAAAAGTGTCAAAAATGGTCCCTGGGCCCGCGATCGCGGGATCCCATCGCGGAAAAAAGCGCATTTTTGCAAACTAGGAGAGATTTGTGGCATTTTGGTAACTTGAAGTTGGACTTTTGGCATTTTAATTAATTTCCCTTATTAAAATATAATTCATAGATAATAAATTCCTTTTGGTATTTTTGATTTTAGACACTATATATTCATAAAAATAAGAGTAAACTCTACTTTTGGTCCCTGAGGTTTAGTGATTTCTTTTAAACAAATACATGTGGTTTCATAAGTCAAATTGTGGGGTTCATGGTTTTGATTTTGCTCTAGATTCAGGGTTTGGTCACTAACGGGGTTAAATGGCTTCGTTAGAGTCAGGGGCAATTTCGTCATTTCACATTTTCTTCCTGTTTTTGTAATTGTTTTTTGTTTTTTTACTTTTACAAAAATCATTAAACTACAGGGACTGATATGCAATTACAGTGTTTTTTTCATTCTTTCTGAATAATCTTCATCTCTTCATCTCCTTTACATTCTTTTTGAAAGAATGTTCATCTCTTCATCTCCTTTTCTCCAGCCTCCTTCATCTCCTCTCACCATCGCCACCACCCCTTCCTCCCTACCACCGTCGTCTCTACTCCTCTCACCACCGCCACCACCCCTCCTTCTCTACTTTATCTCCCTATCTCAGGCCATGATCTCATTGGGGAGATTAGATGGGTTTATGTTGAGTAAGGAGTTGAATGAGGGAGCGGTTAAGAGGGAAGAGGATTGCAGCGGCAGCACGTCGATTGAGATCACAAATGGGTCCTTCAGTTGGGACGATGATGCAGCTGAAGGTGGTGTGGTCAACCACTTGAACTTTAAAGTCAAAAAAGGTGAACTTGCAGCGATTGTTGGGACCGTGGGTTGCGGGAAATCATCCCTTCTTTCATCTGTTATTGTTGATGTTATATCAGGTGATGGTGTGTGGAAGCACTGCGTATGTTGCACAAACGGCATGGATTCAGAATGGAACAATCCAAGAGAACATTTGGCAGTCTCCTCTTCAGATTTGGATTTAGGGTTTTGTTTTAGATTTTTTAGATTTAGGGTTTTGATTTGTTCATATCCCCAATTTCCTTGACACTAGAAACTCATTCTTTGATTCAACCATCGTCCAAAAAGCAAATGGCTTCTTAGCAATATTTAATAATCATCGATTAAGTGGTGCATACTGGGCATTGATGTTCTACCAGAATTTTCCAACAATAATGATAACAAAAGTGCATCATAACCCCTGTCCCATAGAATTTACACATCTCACATTTGTATCAAAGGCAAAAATAAACAACCTCTGTTGGAATACAAGGGTCTGTAAATAAAGAACGAATCCCTTGCAAGCATCATAATATTGTGGAAGAATACAATGAGTTTCCAACGTGCCTAGTAAGACTACAAAATCACATTGGGACAAGTTGAGCAAAAAACCAAGGATTGCTAATTTTGATTTCAAAAAAAATTTAATTCAAGTTCATATCCCCAATTTCCTTGACATTACCTGCAATTTGGTGTTCAATGTTCATGTGAATGTAAAGGAAGATGAAGAGATGAAGATTATTCAGAAAGAATTAAAAAAAAACTCTGTAATTGCATATCAGTTCCTGTAGTTTAATGATTTTTGTAAAAGTAAAAAAAAACAAAAAACAATTACAAAAACAGGAAGAAAATGTGAAATGACGAAATTGCCCCTGACTCTAACGAAGCCATTTAACCCCGTTAGTGACCATACCCTGAATCTAGAGCAAAATCAAAACCATGAACCCTACAACTTGACTTATGAAACCACATGTATTTGTTTAAAAGAAATCACTAAACCTTAGGGACCAAAAGTAGAGTTTACTCTAAAAATAAATAAAATTATAGCATGTGTTAGGCCATCCGCAGCGCCTTCGGGCTCGGCTGCGGGCATGGCTTCGGGCTTCAAGGGCTCCCTCGGGCAGCGGTGGGGGTCCTGCGGGCTTGGGGCGGGCTTAGGCCATCCGGGCTTGAAAACCGCTGAACCCGAGTGTATTTTATTGTTTTTTTTAAATCTTGAAATTAAATAAACTCCAACGGCTATTTATAAAAAAAAAATTAATTTTTTTCCAATTTAATCACACTATATATATTAATCCAAACCTCTTATTTTTTCACACCAAAATCTCTCAAACTCTCTCAAACGAAATGAAAAAACTCGATCTCGAAAGAGAAAAGTTGGAACACGAACGAGAAATCGAACGAGAAAAACGATTTGATAAAGACTTCGAGTTTTTCATAACCCCGCATGCTCACCTTACGGGAGACGTTTTGAGGGTTACTTTAGCGAGAAAAGAGCAAATTAAAAAATTTCATAATTGGTAGTGTTTTGTATTTTGTAATTTTTATTTTTAATGAATGATATGAATTTTTATTTTTATTATTTATCTTATTTTTATTTATTAAAAAATATATAAATATTTTTATTTTGTTAAATAATTAAATGTATAAATAAAAGAATTAAAAAAATGAGGTGGCAAGAGGGCTTTTAGTTATGCGCTGGGGGTCTTTAGGGCTTGAGGGCTTGAGAAGAAAAGCTGATGTGACGCTGATGTGGCATTGAGGACTTGAGGGCTTTTATCTATGCGCTGTGGATGGCCTTAGAGATGCTCTTGAAATGTAGACTAAAATGTGTTAAAGTTTGTCTTACAGTCTGTTTATTATGACGATCTTTTTTTCTCTCTAATTTTCTATAATAAGGGTTCAAGTATTTTTATTTTACATTTAATATGATCGATAACCGACACAAGTTAACTATAATTATGCGGATGTTAAGTTTTCAAGTTTTTTGTTACATAAAAATTTATTATAAAATAATCAACAAATGTCACATAAATTGAAACTATTTATTAGGTAAAATGAATACAAATAAAAACACAAAACGTTTGTTCTACAAATAAAGAAAGTTTTTATATCGTTACACTAGATAACATTTAAGGCCAAATTCACTACTTTTTTATGCATTTTGTTATAAATTACATTGAAAAATCTAATTTACCACAAAAATTTAGCAGTTATATATTTGTGTTTTTTCTGATGTAATTATAAGACTGAGAAAATTATAAAAAAAATGTGAATCTAAACATCGATCATCAACTATGTCGATCATCCAATGATATTTGAAGAAAGTTTGAAGAAGACTTGAAAAAGATTTGAAGATCAGTTGACCATTGGAGACAAAGACTTGAAAATGACTTTACTCGTCAAACACTTGATGTTCCTTAAGTCTTTGAAAAAATGAATGTGAGAAGCAAAAAAGAGAGAAAGTATATATTGGTGGGACCAATATATTTTTTTTTATATTTTTATTTTTTAAGTCTTTAATAATAGCTTTATCATTATAGATGCCCTTTTGTTGCATTTTACATATCTTGACAAGTATATATTTTTGTAAATTATGTAAATAAAAAAAAATATAAAATTTAAGCATTTTATATATATTTTATATGAAAACATGAAAAGATAATGAATCAACCAACTCTCTTTCTTTAATTGAAAAAAGAAAAATGAAAATAAAAAGCAAGTTTGGTGATTCAAAATAAGTATATGTAAATTCTTTATTTTTTATTTTGGTTTCTAGATCAGTTTGTGTGTATTTCGATTAGTTTTAGGGATCCTTAAAGTTTCAAGACACGATGTCTGGATCCCTAAAATTCCAAGTCTTACTGCAAATTTAATTGACACTAAAATAGAAAATTAATCCATTTTTATGATTATTTAGAAAAACGTTTTCAGAACTTTCAGTTTTTAATATTCCTTTTATTTTATAAACTTGTTTTTATCGCGGTATATATTTAATGCAAGTAACAAACTCGATCATTGATTGATGCTGATGTTGATATCGATGGTAATTAAATAGGTAACGGTGGAGTAGTCATGGTTGGTTGGATTACGACGCAAAAAAGAAAGTCACTTGATATTGCTTGTGTTTTCTAGTATGTGTGCGTTTTGTACGTGAAGTTGATTTTTTTGTATAATATTATCATTTAAAGATAATTATGTGTACTTTTGACTCATGTTAATCATATCAAGCATTATCTATGATAATTTTGTTTTGATTGCTTTTGTGATGTTTATTAATCGTCATACTTACCAAATAGTCACCTATTCACCTGTTTAAAAGCTAGTTATTGTTTTAATTATAAATAAGACCAAATTGTACTTCAAAAAAATTCATTAAATTGTTAGGATGACATATTTAATTGAATGAAACCCTAAAATGGCTTAGTTACATAAAACAACAATCTATACTACCTTATAAAGGATTTAAGACAAAAGTCTTAAAAACAACTTTCAATGCAAGATGTACTACTTCTTAAAGCATCAAGTCTTAAAAACAACTCCTATAACACTAAGTACCACTATTTTATGCGTGTATCCATCCTCATCGTCGGTCCAACTGTTTACATTCTCAAGATGTCGATTCGGTCGGTGTTCCAACGAGGCCATTCACGTTCTTGGATGGCGATTTAGGGTTTTGTTCACAGACCCCCTCTCAAACAATTGAAACCATGACTTCCTACCTCCGGCGTCCTTGCTGCCTCTTCTCCTCCCGGCGCACCTCCCTGCTGCTTGGCCTCCCTGCTAAGAAGATGGATAACTGAAGAGAAGGAAGAGTAAAAATCGAAGAGAATAGAAGAGGTATCATCTGCTCTCGATTGTCTTCAATAGATCGAAGAAATTCGTATTTTGTTCTAAGGATAGGGTTTCTCAGACTCATGTTCAAGGTATGAACTACAGTCTCGATTTCTCTCGGTAAGTTCTTCAATCGATTTCATACTTTCTGCTTCAATCGATTTCATTGTCGATTTTTACACCATTGTCGATTTTTACAGAGGAAAGAAGAGCAAGGGTTCCATTGCCTATAGTTTCGATCTCTCTCGGTAAGTTCTTCTCGAATTCATTGTCGATTTTTACACTCTCGATTTCATTTTCGATTTTTACACTCTCGATCTCATTTTTGATTTTTACACCATTGTAGATTTTTACACAGGAAAGAGGAGCAAGGTTCCATCGCCTACAGTCTCGATTTGTCTCGGTAAGTTCCTCTCGATTTCACATCGATTTTGGCTTACGGTTTCACATCTATACCACATTTTGATTTCACGGTTTATCTTTGCACATCGATTTGGGTTTACGGTTTCACGATTTCACGTGTTTGTGTAGTTTGTTCAAGCACAGATTAGGGTTCTTCTAAACAAAATGTTAGCTTTCAATATGTTCGGCAGTCTCTATGAACAGTTTATTGGTTCTTGGATTTTTGAGTTGTGGGTTTGTGATAATTTTATGACCGCTATATGCTACCGCTAATATAACATATGGAAAACAAAAGTAATGAACACTTATCTGTATGTGTAATGTATCATATAAAACAAATTTTAACCTTCTTTTCCATTTTCTATAACATGTCAAGTTTCCTTTCCTCCTTTATTCTCAGTTTCATATCTTATGTGTTGATATATAGTCAACAATTCTCATATACTATCAAGGTATATAATATATATGATACCCAAATGAATATTACAGGCACACATGTAGTAGAGTAGTTGGCTCAAAGAGACTGTATAATAAAGTTGAGGTATCCCCATGGTGGTAAAATTCAATATGATCTGTGAAAGTGATTAGGTTGAGTGCTTATTTATATATTTGTTGTTATCCGGACCTCTCAAAGTCAAGAGATTGAATGAATGAATACATTGGTGCTCTTAGATTAATTATTTGAAACCTTACTTTGCTTTATAAATTGCAGTATTGTAGACAATATGCGAGTACATACAAGCATTCATTATTGATGACATGGTGAAGTGAACAATGTATGACGTTTTCTTATCCTTCTGTAACTAATATGCAAGTTTTCAGGAAGTAGTAAGTCATCTTTGGTTTCATTTAGTTCAGCCTGCTGGATGGATATTGAACTTCAACCGGTACATATTCTGATTTTTCGATTTTTTTATTTTGTTGACAATACATACGTGATATTTGTTGTCAATCGAAGTTCAAGATTTGTCGGTTTCATTTAGTCCGACCTGCTGGATGGATATTGAACTTCAACTGGTACGTATTCTCATTTTCGTTTTTTTTTCGATAACATAGATTACAATTATCAATGCTTACTTGTTGTCAATCTAACTTCTGTTTTTTGTTTATAAATAATTTAGCTGTCATAACATATGATGAACTTGATTTTGAGTTTCATTCGTTTGATATTTGGGTTGCTTAGCATGTATTCGTTGAAAGCCCTCAAAGAAAATATTCGATCTTTTATACGTTTACTCTAATTATTAACTGCATCCATGTAGCAATCGGACGCCGAAGCCTTTTTTCTTTTTAATATTAGACTGAAGTATACTTTATCAAGATGATTCAATGGTGTTTGATGGTTAAAGTCTCAAGCAAAGTGATCTTTAAATTTTGTTTTGAGCTTAAAACGTGTGTCTAACCATTTTAAGAAAGATGATAAAAGATAGATGAATGCATATGTGGAATTAAATGTGCTTTGTAGTAATTGCCAACTGCTCTATTGCAAAAGAATGCTCCCTCCACAATCATGAAGAATATATCAATTCACAGAACGCAATAATGGATTTGCATCACTCTTAAAAAAACCATTGGGTTAGATGAAGGTAACTAACATATTCTTCAATAATTTTTGTCTAATTCTTCATATCTTTTTACTCATTTGGTTGTAAGTAAATTAATCATTTGTATTTTTCAATCACAAATGTTTCTTTCCAATGTATATCTCCATGCAACCCTTTTCCAAAAAAATCAAAGGTAGGCTTGCTGATATGATTTCCAGAATCCCATATTTTTTAGTAATTTGTGGTTTTCAGAGTATTAACTTAATTTAGAAGATCTACATGATGATAGTAGAAGAGCATTCTCAATACCATGGACAAAGCCCCCAATTTGTGGAAGCCCAGCTTCCCTAAAATGGGGAAAATGGAGAAAATGAGGATTTTGGGCTAAAAATGTGCTCCAACAGCTTCCCCAAAATGGAGAAAATTGGAGAGAGATAGTTTTTTTCTCCAAATATGGAGATTACTCCAAAAATGATTACCAAGTGAGAGGACCAATAGAAAACTTTGAAAATAAATATGTAGAAAGAGAAATAATATTTTAATTAATGTTGGATTCTACAAAATGGGGAAGCTGTTGGAGATGAATGTATATTTTTTTGGGGATTTTGGCTTTTGGTTCCCTATTTTGAAGAAATTATGGGGAAGCTGTTGGAGATGCTCTAAGGATTGCAACGACTTGCATATCTTCATCTTGGCCGAGCCACAACAGAAACTTCATGTCAATAGTTTCTCTTACATGCCTTTCTTAAGTATGTTAGTTCCTTGTTTTTGTAAGTCTTATATGGAACTTCCGAAAACAACATATTCTCCGTTTAAGGATATGAACATATGTTTAGCTTATGATACGAATATGAAGGATGATTCATTCCAATGGTACTGTTTTGGCATTGTGATACAAACATATGCTTAGTTGTTTTTAATTCTTGCTTAACTGTTGTTTTGTTTCTTTTACTTCCTTATGTTTTTATTTTATTAATTTGCATGCTTAAAGTTGGTTAGGAAAGTATTTAGGAGTAATTAAAGGATAATGGTTCTAAATTGATGCCACGGGTTTTAAAATATGCTTGTATGGTTATCATTTGTCATGGTTGACTCTTGTGTAACCATGATACTTGTATCCTGTACATTTTTTGTCACTAATTGCAAGCCCGTTTAAATTAAAATTGGGAACCATATAGTACTGTATCTCAATTTTTCCAAAACACGTGTTGTATGTTGATTTGTGGTGGCGATGAAATGCGCCCAGTAAGCTACAAGTGTCTCTATTATTGCGTTTTGGAGAAAATTTGTGAATAACAACCCTCAAGTGTTAGAATCACAACCCACAGCCCTTGCTACCATACTTGTACTTGTAGGCGATTCTAAAGACAACCCTCTCGTGTTGTAATAACAACCCTTGCTACCATACTTTATTTGATTAGACTCGGGTCATCATATTGGAACCATTTGTGTCATTTGCATGATTCTCACTTATATTTGTATGGTGAAGATTAGTTATAAATGATCGGATCATAAACTTACAAGTTCACAAACTACATCTAGAGCTCAATGCCAGGTTGGTCAGGAAACCATTTTAATTTCTGTAACCTTTTAGAAATCAAAATTCATTTTCATTTAGTTAGAAATCTACAAGAAAGAGTTCAAATACACAACAAAAGCTAAATCTCTAAATCGACAACTTCTAAAATACAAGATCCCTTTTCCACTTATAATTTTTATCCAAGTTCGATCGTAACCAATCTCATTAAAAGAGTTTTATTTGTAATGCAAATCACAATTAAGATTGGCGCACCCATGTTATTACTGTGGTGTTGGTGTAGAGGAGTCACCTTGATGCATTCCATTGCCTTGCGAAAAATTCTTAATACGAAATGTGAACCATCTAATATTTCAAATATATCTTGATAAAATATTTTCATCCTGCCGCATTGCGCGGGTATCCAACTAGTCATAGTTAAAAGGTGTTAAAATTCTAGTTACATAATCACAAATTGCATTCTTTACTTGATTTTGGCATATAAGAGCATCTCCAACAGTTTCCCCAAAATTTCTCTAAAATGGAGAATCAAAAGTCAAAATCCCTAAATAAAATTACATTCATCTTCAACAGATTCCTCATTTTGGAGGAAAAAACAATGATTATAATATTAAAATATTGTATTTATCTATTAAAGTATTATTTCTCTCTCTAAATATTACTTTTCAAATATTTCTATTGGTGCTCTCACTTAAGTAATCATTTTTGGGGTTAACTCCATATTTGGAGAAAAACTCTCCTCTCTCTTACTTTTTGTATTTTGGAGATAGTTTTGGGGAAGCTGTTGTAGCAAAAAAAAATTCTCATATTCTCCATTTTCTCCAAAATGGGGAATGTGTTGGAGATGCTCTAATAATGTTGACTTATTGACCATTAATTTCACCCCACTTACAAAGTTGTGCATACCGGTTATACATGACATAATCCATTTATTTTGTTTATAAACGTAAACTATAAACACTTATGTTTGTCTATATACGTTTTAATAATAAAAAAGTTATAATATTGCACGTATTTAATGCAATTTTTGACCATTTATAAGATAATATTATGTTTGGAAAAATAGGTGATAATCTAGTTGTTAGATGACAAAGATTAAAAAAAACCCTAATAGAAAATGTTGAAAAATATATATGATTCTAACATTACATAATATAATAAAACAAATAAGTAATACATTCCTTGTATTTCATGTCATATCTGTAATATCAGTAATAATTTATCGCATTTTACCATGACTGAAAACAATCTCGTTATCTAATTCCTCCATAGGTGTGTACTCATGATGTTATGGAACAATGTTGAAAATCATATCTATTTGTTGGGTCACGGGATCTCAAGCATAGGGAAAAATAAACCCGTAACCCTCTAAGGACCCAAACATCTCACAGTTAAAGAGACTTTGAATCACAACAACAAACAACGTTTGATGCCTCCACGGTATCCACACGAACAATCTGAATCATTTGCCTTCTCGTCATGCTAGCCACGGTTTTAAAACTTAGAAAGACTAGGGATCATTTGGTTGTACGTAAATTCTGAGAGAAAATTGCAAGACTAGGCTCTTGCATAAAATGTCATATTTTTTTTATGGTTATGAGAAGTAGACATAAAATCACCACCATCCCTACACCTTATTTGAGTGTAAGGGGCGTTTGGTTCGCAGAATGTTTTTGGATGGAATGGAATCTGTCAAATGAATTTGACTTTGAAGGAGTTGGAATGGAATGTTGTCAGGTTTGACCAGCTGTTTGGTTGACATAATTGGAATGGAATCTGTTAAAGGAATTGGAATCTGTCTGTTTGGTTCACATAATGTAGCTTTGGAATTGGAATGAAATTTTGGTAAATGACCAAAATACCCTTTTGATAATTTTAATTGTTTAAAAAAAACGTTTTAATAATTAATGAACACAAAAATCTTTTATTAATCTTTTTCACTTTTTGTATTAATCCACCTTAGGGCTTTTCAAATGGAGATCGACATCAATCGCTATTTCTTCTTCTCTCGCAAGACGCCATCTCCGATTCTCCGATTTGTTCGTCGAACAAGACACCATCTCCGATTCTCCAAACAAGACGCCATCTCCGTTTCCACCAAAGCTAAGGTAACTCATCTCAAATCCACCATTAATTCCGATTTCTAGTTCTGGTACGTGAAATAGGAAAATGAACTTCGATTTCTGTGTGTTTCGATTTCTCCATGGTTGCTACTGCTTCGATTTGTTTTCCGTATGTTGCTACTGCTTCGATTTCTACTGGTTCGATTTATGTTCGATTTCTGTCTAGGTTAGATGTTGCTGGGTTGTTTGATTTGGCAAGGGGTATTTTTGGAATAAATATAATAACACATTCCATTCCATTAAAATCCCTACATATTGTGATGGAATGTCAAATACATAAAATCAGGAATTCAATGGAAAATTTTAAGATTCCATGCTACAAAAGATTGAACCAAACACTGGAATGGAATCTGGTCAATGGAATGTCACATTCCAATTCCACCAGATTCCATCACTTTCCAGTGAACCAAACGCCCCCTAAGAGTTGTCATACACCATCACTCTCTTACAAAGACCATCCTTAGTCAACTTATTTTATGTCAAACGTAAATAATATCTGATTTTTATTTAATCATATTAAATCAATATAAATCAGATATAATAATTAAACATTTTAATTATTGAAACTCTTTATTCATATATGTTCCAAGCGTGTGACCCAATGGGTTCTCGACATATTGGTAATAAATATAAATATCGTATTTATAGTTATAAACACGGGATCTAGAATTACATCAACATCACCAAATGACGAGAATTTGTGATACAAACAAATGATCGGTTTATAGTTATTTTAGTTTACACATTTAATTTTTTTTATCCTTCATGTCTAGATTGAACTCCTAGATTTTTTTATCCTTGTTTCGTTATGTCCAATCTCTAATTTCTTGATTCCTAATATACTGATGAAAACATATCATAATATCTCAATCAATTATATGAGCAGGCATGCATTTCCTTAATATATATTTATCAAGAGTCCTAGAGGCATCACTCCCCATAAAGGATGGCAAATCATATCTCAATACATGTTAGTTCTACCATGTGATTTATAACATACCCAACAATCATTTTATCACTCAGTTACAGAATGATTAGAATAAATGTCAAAATAAATCACTCACACAGCAAACTCCGTGTTCTCAAGTCAAAGGATTACGTGTACATTGACCACATGAGAAACACTTATGACACTCACATGACATTCAATTCAATGTTATTATAACGAGTCATTTCCGATACACAAAATCTCCATCTTGTACACATATGCTAATTCAATATCTCTATATGAATCCTTACATATCCTAGTCACTATCATATTACTTCTACCTTAAAACCGAAATAATATTTAACGAGAGACTTTTATAATATATTATTCTAAAGTTATTTATTATGAATATTAAAACATAATTATAATATAGACATAATAAAGTGGACAATGCCTTTTATTTATTTATTAGTTTCATGAAATCAAAACTCAAAATTACAATCATCATATGATTGGGCTTTGGGCATTCACTAACACTATCGTGTCAAATATTCGAATGTAATCATTTCACTATTTTTATCGGATACAACTAGTCAAGTTCACTTAGCAGTCACGTCCATACAATTAATAAATCCAATAAGATATAACAACGATCTCTTGAATTGGTTAGAAGTTTCGGTTACATGGCCGGAAAAAACGGTCGAGGAAACGGCAAAAAAGCTGTCGATACCTTCTGGGCGAAAGTACCATGCAAACCTATAGATCTTCAACAACAACAATACTTTCAAAACGCTCCATAACACGAGAATATGCATTTCCCCGGATCAAATACTAAAATGCATTTTTACCAAAATGACCTTCGTTGTTGTTTTTTTGGAAATGGTATCTCAGGCACAGTCCGGACTAATTCCTGAAAATTTTAAAATTTAAAGATGTCTTATCAATGTTGAGGACGTCTGGAATCGAACCCTGGGTAGATGGGATATTCCACCACATCATCCAGGACGATGACAATGACCTTCATTGTTGTTATTGTTTTGAAAGTTAAAAGTGATTTTTAGAGTTTTGCGACCTCAATCAATAAAACATATTACCTATATTATTGACACAGCGAAGTGTAACCGTTTTTAAATGGGTCTACACCGTTTAAACTCATCCCAACTTTCGATCTCGTCCGTTTAAATTCATTAAGCCATTCATTAAGTCAATACTTCTTACGGTTAAGCCACGGTTACTAGCCAGTCCTCCCTCTCCACGTTCTGCAAACCGCCCTAAATTCTCTCCCTCTCCCCCACGTTCTGCAAATCGCCACAAAAATCGATCACCAACGACGTCAAGACTGATAAAAAAACGGCCGCGATCGTTGCCGAACCGTGGGCATCCGGTCACTCAGTGTAGGGATCCGATATTCTTCAAGATGGGTGCGGTTAAGGTGGGGCTGTTAGTGTGTTTGGGTCAGATGGCGACTGCAACGGCAAATTCATCTGCTCCTTCACGTTGCTAAAAAAAAGCCCTAATTTCTCTCCATCCAGAACCATCCAGGAAACGCTAATTCCTTTGCGACGAAGATTGCTGTTAACATAAGGTGGTGTTCCTTCTACTGAATTAGAATTATTGTGCCCATTTACATCATTCGCATCTTCAGAATCTCTGTTGCCTTCGTGATTTCCGAATGCTAAGGTAACAATCTTTATGTTCATCATGATTCTCTCATTGGATATCCATTTGTTGTAATTAGAACGAGTGGGTTTCTGTTTTTGATTGATTTTGTTAATCTAAGTACACTTCTTCATAAGTGATTTGAAGTTATTCAACAATAACCAGTCTAATATTTTGAAGAAGGTAACTGTGTTTTTAGCGCTTTTTAAGATTCAACCGAGTTATACTTTTGTTTTGTTCTTGATGATTTTGATATCCTTTAAGAAAATTTCACACTTTTGTTAACTTGATTGAATGAGTTTTAAATTAGGATTGAATATGTTTTTTGGTTTCAGTTTGTAGGGATTTTGAGCTTTCTTGATTAGGGTTAACAATCCATTTGGCTGAAGAATCATCTTAATTAATCAGGTTAGTTTCGTCTTTTTTATGGTTGTGTTCTGTATGTTTTATTTTATTGTCTATTAATCCAGTTAGCCACTCATTATTTGGGGTTATTATGGTTGCAATTAGCTTTATAATGTTGGTATTCACGGTTGTGCCTGCTTATTTGGGTAATCTTGAATTGGAACCGACTATTGTTCGAGAATACAGTGTTTTTTTGAATCCAAAAACCGCAAAAAACTCAGAAAACAGATATGGGAATGTGCTCGAAAACAAAATTTCTGAGACTGGTGCTCGTCTATATATATATTATATTTCATATGAATGAGGGTAATAAATGCATTTAAGTTAGGACTTAGAATGTGATTACATAGGAGTGTCGTATTCTTTTTAGTAGTTTAACGTTTTCATTTCGTGGGTCCCATCCCATCTATATGTTTTTGGGAGAAATTGTGAGGTTTTGTATATGAGAAACGAAGATGGATCCAAGAATAAGATAATGGAACGAAAGGATATAAATGAGCTTTCTTATAGTTATGTTAACGGAGGTTGAACCGAGGTCAGGGGCTTCATTTTTGTTATTTACCTGTGTTGCTGGCGTTGTGCAACAACTGCTTATGTTTTTTTTAAGTTTTTTATGTCGATGAATATAATCATTGCCCTTTTTCGTTGTAAAGCAGTATGGTCGCGAAAGAACCACCGATGATCTGACAAACAAGCTGCTGCAATCAAGGCGGCCGAAGCCGCGAAAGATCACGCAAAGCAACTCGACGGTGGACAAACGAACTCGAACAGTGTTTTGACACAGGATTTGGAAAAAATGAAGGACCAGTATGTTGCATTGTTCTTCTCTTATAATAGCAATTTTGTCATAAAGCAAATCATAAAGCTTATGATTTGTATAACTGAATGCTTGCATCACTCTTTCTATGGAGCTTTTGTTTGCCTTTGTTAATGAATTAGTTTTCTACTTGACATTTTGTTATTTGTATCAAAGCAATTATGGTACTTGGAGAAATCTTAAATATCAACATAGTTGGTGATGGAAATTGTGTTTTGGAAAATACCAAAATAGAGAAGAGCCAATGAAGAATAATTGTTGAAGATGTAAATTAAAATCTAAAATCCCATCTTATCTCTAGGTATATTTGAATATTGTTATATCATGTTTTATTTTTGAAAATAATGTCTTATTATATACTAAATTAAATGCATGTGTTACCAATTAGCGAAGATGCAAGATAAAAATAGGGCTTACCTTATATATATATATATATATAAATTTTCAGGGGAAAACCTCAAATAAATGGAAAACTAAAAAACACTTTATCAACCGTTAGATCAGATGATCTGATGGATGTGATTAGACGCACGGTTACAACAATATTAATTAAATAAAAAAACCTCATCCCCCTTATTTTTTAATCGAAAAAAGACGAAAAATAAACAAAATTCAAATGAAATAAATTACACCAAATAAATGATCATATTTTTCTTGTTAATTTGACATCCATATTGATATACTTTTTCTTTCGTATTTTCATGGTTTTTCGGTTTTCCGGTTATTTTGGGTTTTCCCTTAAACCTGACCATATATATATATCAAGGATGATTCATGAATATCATAAAATACAATAAAGAAACATAACTTTTGAAATGGTAATATCAAATAATTGAATCTAGAACACTAGTTTGAACAGAGAGCAAAGTCATCGACGAAAATATGCAACCCAGAATTCGGCCGTTGAGATTTCTGTGTTCCCGGAAATTTCATGTCTTCTGCAAACCCCAACCTCAAACCCTCCTACAATTCAAACAGAATCACCCTTTGATCTTCATTAACCAGAAATTTGTTTCAAAATTCCGAACTTTTCACAATCAAATTCATCAAAATTTAAAGAATTGCAGTGAAGACAATCATGAATTCCTCCCGCCGGCGACACTAACTACGGATGAGTACTCAGCCATGGACAACAAAGCGCTACAAGTTCAAGACCTACTCAAGCAAATCAGCGGAAACAAAACCATTGATGAAATCGAACAAGCCCTGACTCAATTAGGGTCGTCTCTAAATGAGGATTTAGTGCTTAATGTGCTTCGCCGGAACCGTTCTGATTGGAAATCAGCTTACATCTTCTTCAATTGGGTTTCTAACGCAAGTGGGTACTCACCTGAAACCGGTTCTTACAATGAAATCCTCGACATTTTAGGCCGAATGAAGCGTTTCAATGAAGTCTGCCAACTGCTCGACGAAATGTCTAAGAGAAATAAAAGGTTAATTAATGAGAGAACCTACGGCATTGTGGTGAATAGATATGCAGCAGCTCATAAGATAGAGGAGGCCACTGAATTCTTCTACAAACGTAGAGCTTTCGGTCTTGATCTCGATTTAATAGCTTTTCAAACACTCTTATTATCGTTGTGTCGTTATAAGCATGTCGAGGCTGCTGAGTTTTTATTCCATTCCAAGAAGAACGAGTTTCGCCACAATATCAAGACCATGAACATCATCCTTAACGGATGGTGCGTTTTGGGTAGTTTACGCGAAGCAAAGAGGTTCTGGAACGATATCATTACATCTAAACATTATCCGGATAAGTTCACATACGGCATCTTTATCAATTCTTTAACCAAGGCGGGGAAAATAAGCACCGCGGTTAAGCTGTTTCAAGCCATGTGGGCAAAAGGGTGCACCCCGGATGTGGCTATTTGCAACTGCATTATCGATGGGTTATGTTTCAAGAAACGGATCCCTCAAGCTCTTGAAATATTCAAAGAAATGAACGAAAAAGATTGTCATCCGGATGTTGCTACGTACAATTCGCTCATCAAACATTTATGCAAGATTCGAAGAATGGAAAAGGTGGGCGAGCTTTTGAAGGAGATGAACGAAAAGGGTGGGGATTGTTTGCCGAATGCTAGGACTTATGGGTACTTGTTGAATTCGGCAAAGAAGGCGGAAGAAGTTGTGGAAATTGTGGAGAGAATGGGGAGAAATGGTTGTAAGATGATGGCGGATACGTATAATTTGATTTTGAGGCTTTTCGTGGGGTGGGGGGATGAAGAAAGGGTGAAATCGACGTGGGTTGAGATGGAGAGGAGTGGGTTGGGCCCGGATCAAAGATCATATACCATAATGGTGCACGGGCTCTATGAAAAGGGACGGATAGAGGAAGCTATGACGTATTATGAGAAGATGATATTGAAGGGTATGGTATCGGAGCCGCGAACCAAGTTATTAGTCGAGGCCATTAAGATCAAGTTGGAGAACGGAGATCGGAAAAGCGTGGCGCAGTCGTGACGGGTTATTTAGGTAAATGAGTTTCTACAGAAAGAGCTGGTTTTGCAAAATGACCCTCCGGTGTATTTTTAAGCTTTTCCGGGTGGTGCATATTTTACATCAGGAGCGGTTAATTAAAAACTCATTTAAGGCGGTTACAAAGTAAAACATCGAGCTTTAACTAATGTATCTTTATGCTTTTAGCACTCATTTCATCTTCTTATGAATTATCGCTACACCTTAGTTAGACATAGGGGTGAAGGTTTTGTTGCATAATTCATGCGTGATTAAAGGCATGTTTTCTTCGCGAGTATAATGGAACTTACAGCTTATTCGGTCAGCTATATTGTATGGTAGTTGCTTAATGATATATAAAGTGGCTTATCTAGTAAGCTCCTATGGGAGCTTTATGCAATAAAGCTAAGTTTTTCCAAACCTACCCTTCCCAATTAAAAAACATGTTTCTTCCATCAATGAAAACCCCCTTCCAAACAAAAAACTTCCCGACGAATACAGATAGACTAATCCACAGACGGCTTTATCCACGAGGACTTGTTTATTTTTCAAGTCAAATCAAATCGAGCTCGAATCTTTCTCAACACAAGCTTGAGCTGAAAACAGGTGCATACTCGTATCTTGTTCTTTTGCCACAACAATCATTCCACAACGAGATGAAAAAGATTGCTACTTCTTACAATCGATGAAACTGCTTGAAACGGATTTTCAAGATAATTAGACTACAATAGTTTACGTGCCTTACAGAAAGCAAAACATCGAGCATCAGATCACCTTTTCCAGTTTAGAGACGAAAAAGATGAAAATACCCGACACTTGATTTGTACATGAACCCTAAAATCTGTCGGCAGTCGCAACTTCAGGTTGAGCTTCACGTTTACGTCCTTTTGCAAGATAAGGACCCTTTCCAATAGCTTCTAGCAGCTGCATTATAAAATACAGATTGTACAAGTTAACATACCAAAACCAACGGGTCATTGGCCCAACAATACCCGGGTTACCAGTAGAGTCCAACGGGTCAATTAGCCAATTAGGTATATAACCTTAATAGAAAATAATAATTCTTTTGGACTAAAAAACACCATTTTCTTGCTTTCTTACACAAAGTGAAACGAAATATTATATAGTCAAAACAATTTGGATAGCAACTTCAATGATGAAGGATTGTAGAGGGTAGTTGCAAAAAGGCAAAGATTTGCGGTATTAAACTAAAATGGAATCAAACCTTTTCGGCTGTCCCAGAAAGAGCTGGATCATTCAGAAATTTAGACGATGATGCAAGAGCCTTATAGATTGCCTCACAACAGTTGTATCTGGTCTCCATACCTGAAAACCAACAAAATAAAAGAACAATTTTCAAAAGAGAAAAATGAATCCAGATAGCGGACGAGATTGGAATCACCAAAAAGGGGAAAACGGGACTTCCTTAAAGAGTACCCACTGGCTGAATTTTAGATTTTGTTAGTATGCATAGTCCCGTTGTGAAGTTACTAAAACTTGGGCTAGTGGAAATACATAGACACGCCGTTATAACTTATAAATAGGGCTAAATACATCAATACGTAAAAGAATTCGGTTTAGTTTTTATTTAGTGTAACAAATATTTTTTTTCCTCAACCGATGTAACAAAGTTTCACCAGTTCCTATCTTGTAACATTTGATGACGTGGATACCCGTTTAGAAAGATTTATTAACGGGTTACAGTGAAGTGGCTGGTAAATTTTACAATAAATAGGAACTAGAGCAAACTTTCTTGCATTTTGATGAATTTGGCCATCATAGATAATATCACCAATAAATACCTATTTTGGTTGTTTCTGTATACGGATCTGTCACTATATTTATTATCTCTTGTCTGGAGCAGATCTCGACTAAGAACCATGGTCTAGCAGCCAATCCTGCTATCAACCTATAACTCTGCAAATCATTTTATACGTGAACACAGTGCCCTGCTAATCAATTCATCAAGTAAACTTCAACAATTTCCAACTAAGGGTCCATTTACTAAACGCTTACCCGGTGAGCGCTTAACGGATCATTTACCTTATGGGGTGAACACAGGAAGGTCCGAGAATCTTACCTGGTAAGAGTGATGATAATAATGGAGAGTCTTACCTGGTAAGTGAGGGTGACAACTCTTACCCGGTAAGCGCTTACCTGGTAAATTGTTGCATACAATACCGTTTTGATGGACTACAATCTTACCGCTATCCGAAATTCAGACTCAAGTTTAAGAATGGCAAGAACAAGACCCTGCCACATAGCGTAACAGCATTGTTAAGTAGAAGGCATCTGACATGAATTACCGAACTTGAAAAATGTGGGGGTAAACAATGTAAAGTGTCTTATTATCAAACTGGAAAGGATAAGACGTTTATGCAAATCCTTAACCCTATTAGACGGCATATGGTTAAATTAACAGCATTACTGAGCACATATTATAGAAGGTGACCCAGAAGAAAAAGAAAAACTAACCGAGGGTATGAGCTTTGGAGTGTTGGATGCTGTTTCATAGATTAATCTACGCAGGCTCTCTTCGGCATCAGCATTCAGCAATTTGTTGTTCTCAGGCCGAGTTTCTCCTACAATGGTCCCAAGAGAATGCAAGGCAGCCTGTTTTCCAGATAAAGAGTTATTGCTAATCATAATAAGCCATGCATATGCTGCAAACAGAGCTTTGTAGCTATGTGATGCTGTATAATGTTCCTAGCCATTTGTAACTATAAGTCTACATAACCCAAACATGTAACGGCTTTCGTTTATCATTTAAGTGACCATTTATGTTATACTAGAAGTGTACTCACGCAATGCAGTGCGATTAATCTCAATTTTATTGTTCCGTTTTATTTCGTCTTTGTCGATTTTATAATACGTTTTTTTGTGGTTTTGTGAAAAAAAAATTATAAATTCGTTAAATTTATTTTTTTTAAATTAATTTAGGTTTATTAATGATGTAATTTATTTTAGGTTTAATAATGTAATGTTTTTTATAAAATAAAAATCAAGTATTCTGTTAGAATTCAATAATTATCATGATTATAATTTAAATTCTTTATATTTAAAATGTGATGTTTATCTTGTATTTGATTATGTTTATCAGTTAGTTATGAATTCAAACATGCAACTTTAAAAAGTTGTATCCATGCATTATCTACTTGTAATATTGAATTTTAAGTAATATGCATCAATAGACAATACATGATGCATAAAAATTTGTTTTTAAAAGTTTTTCTCAAATGCTTTAGAATATAGTATAGATGAGGAACAAAAAAAAGCCAGACCAGCACCAAGATGGAAGTCGAAGATTCTTGCAGATAGAAAAGTAAAATTATGGGTGGAATTCTGATACAAATGTGAAAAGAGCTAACCAGTTGTTTGCCACGGCCATGCAGATCAAAGGCAGCGCTAACAACATGTCTAGCAGCAGATGTGTTTAACAGTAGCAAGACAGCTCCCTGGGTTGCTAGGACCATTGAAAATCCAAAGAATTGATAAAAGGAAAATAAAAAGAAGTAAAGAAAGAAAGAAAGAAAGAGAAACAAGCAACCAAATGTTTCATAAATCCGAACTGAATCTCAGCCATGTAAATCGAAAGTTAAATGTTTTTTTTGGGTAGAGAATGGAAAGTTAATAGTATATGACATTCACCAACATACTTACATGACCCTATTTGACCCATTGCTTCAAGACCACATTCACATTCATCTGCATCTTGATTATCTAGCAATGAAAGCCTTTCATCAATGGCTGAAATCACAGCTTTAATACCTACATCAAAAAGTAGCGTTAAAATATATAAAAGCAATCAATTGATCATTCAGAACACAGATATATATAGAGAGAGAGGGAGAGACTGGATTCGTCTATAAACATGAGAACGTTCTCCTTCGCTAAAAGCCGTCCGGTTATCATCATTGCCCTTGACCTCAACATCGATTCAGCAGAAGAATTTCTGTAGAAATACAAGATAATTAAACAGCTTACAATAGCCACACTATAGATCAGTTACGAATATAAAGCATATTTTTATCATGCAATACCTGATTATAGAAATAAGTAACTGCAAGATATTGGTCCTTAGCACATATTCCATTCCATGCTGGACCTCAGCCAACTTCAGAACACAAGATTAAATCCATGTCACACAAATTAAGAAATAACGCTGTTTAAGGTGACTTTAACATAATTTTTATATGTTAAGTGTCAGGTGACGATGTGTCAATTATAATACCTCATAAAGGAGCTCCAAAATGCTCAAGGTCATGAGTGTATCTTTAGTATTGCGAACTTCAGTCTCCAAGAGACTAAGGAGACTTGAGTTGTAAACTAATGATGCTACTGCACTCGAAGTAGAAAATAGCTTCACTATCAATGCCAAAACTCGTACTCGTCCCTGAAATGGATTTTCAGAATAAGAGGCCGCCAAAGTACACATTTGCATAAACAAATTCAATTCTTATGCATGCTATACAGCTACAGCCATTTTGATATGCGAATCTCTGCAAAACAATTTCACATATAATTGTCATTTAGAGTGATCAATTTTCTACTAACTATATTTGTTTCACATTATATGGACAAATAGTAAAATCAATTCCAACAATTAAAAAGGTTAGCAGAAGGTAATACCACACTGCAACAAGGGCTGTTTGGCAGTTGCTGAATGGTTTAGTGCAGAATGATTAAGTGGTCAGAATCATTAAGAGGCTCTTAAGATATAGTGTAAAATGTACCATGGTTGTTTGGTAATTGTTCAGAATGAAATCAGGGCGCCGAATGGTTAAGAATGGCCCAAGATACAAAATCATACAGAGGGTTTTAGAACCATTAAGAGGCAGACTTTTCTTTTGCCAAACAAGATTTACCTCTTAGCGATTCAGAAGTTGCCTCTTAATGGAACTATTAAGAGGGAAACAAACAGCCCTAAATAAAATCCATAATTTCAAGATAGCCACAATGTCATACAAAAGGATGCAACGGGTCTGGCTAAACCCAGATTCTACCATCAACGAACCTGCTACCTAAACTCCATGTTACATAAACTGATACGAGCAATAACAAGCATACCAGTGATGAACATCTAGCTGCTAACTTTGTAATATCTGTAGTTTCACTGGGAGTAGCTGGGAATATGATTTCCTACAAATGGAGCAACAAAACATCATAACTTCCCATAATTGTAATAAAATATAAGATACAATTAGATCATAAAGCAGGAACAGATTTGAACTCACGATTCCCTGTTGAGAGCCTGCTATATCCCTGATTGCATCTGTTGCGGCAACAGCCACTTCTTCATCACTAAGTCAAAAGAAGTTTGTAGTTAATTTCGAGAAAATTTAATCAGATTTGACATCAGGAAAAGAAAACGGTACGGATAATTTTAATGAAGAATGTGTATTCAGCTTAAAATAGTCTACATACAGCCTATGTGAAAGCACTTGTGCATTGAAGCTAGGGATGTCACGGTACATGAATATTTAAACCAAAAAATAAGCTCTGAGAAGTGAACCAAAAAGATAGCATGGTTAAAAAAGGAAATAAATTGTTTCAAATGTACCCATCAATGAGACAATTAAGCAAAAGTGGATACGCGCCATTCTCTTTTATCAGTGAAGTAGCCAAACCAGTATCTTCAAGATTCTTCAAAAGGCTAGAGATCTGAGCATAATAATGAAAAAAATCCAGCATTTATACCATATAGCAAACTAACATGCAATATAAAGAAAGCAATCAGCTATATCTATCAAACCCCTTCCAAAAAGAGGAACACAAGGGAAACCAAATTTTCTTAATTGGAATGAGAGAAAAAATAGTTGCTCTCAAACAACATTAAATTCTAAAATGGAAACAACGGATGTAACATAGAGACCAATCTATCCCCACCAAAAACTTTCCAATATTTTTTAACGTCAGTCAGATAGCAGAATGCTCACTTAAGCTGCTAGAACCCACAGATATAGATGAAAAAATTGAATTTGTAACACGACTTTGTTCCAGCAGCTTACTCTAAAAAAATTCAGATAAGCTAATATAACTAAGATGTCTCATATAAGTCTGGAACTTGTACATGTTTTAGGAAAATCAAACCCAACAAATATAATAATAGAAGAAATCAGTTCACGATGCCACTGGAGAAAATTAAGCGCTAAATATTTACAGAGGTATGTCTTGGATAATCTTTTACAGGTGTACTTATTCCCATGAAGTGTCAATACAGGTGTTTCCTTGGTTCAAAGATAGTTTTGAATGATAAATTTAGCGCTAGGGTATTGGAACTTTTAATACGAAATACTAATCATGCACATACCGAATATAAAAGACCAATATACTTACAAATTGGAGACTCACAGGACTAAGCCGACACAACATTTCATTTGGTAATGAACACAAAAATATGAACCAAAAGCAGCTATTGTTTGTTAAATAGTAGTTACCGTTTTACAAGCCAACGTTCTGACTCTCTGAGAATATGCTTGCAGGCCAACCACAATGAAAGGCTGAATAGGAACAAAAGATAAATCAACAATCTATAATCAATTAGATAGGTTCCAACTTTCCATGAAATGTTTGGCGATCACACTATCTATTTTTACTGTTTACAATAAAAACACATAGATGCTAAAGAACAGCAACACAAAAAG
Source organism: Saussurea involucrata (assembly GCA_033807775.1). Taxonomy (NCBI): domain Eukaryota; kingdom Viridiplantae; phylum Streptophyta; class Magnoliopsida; order Asterales; family Asteraceae; genus Saussurea; species Saussurea involucrata. The sequence goes on from CM066323.1 coordinate 6,256,997, forward strand.
AAATAGGTTTTAAGCTAAAGAAACAGACATACCATGTATTGCGGGATGAGGGAGGCCCCATATTTTGTTATAAATATCTTCTCTAGACAATCAATCAGAGCATCCTCCAAACCAGGCACGTCTCCTCTGGTTTGCAGCGCACTGCAATTAAATAAAATGCTATATATTAATATAAAACCCTTTTTCTTAAAAATCAAAGAATTAGACACCAGTTGGCAATACAAAGATCTCCAAAATTATCCCTATTTTACTTAGAATATACTCAATTTCAACATGCTTCCTTGGATTTCAAAATTTTCAAAATAAGTGATTCAATCACTAGCAAACGAGGGCAAAAGGTAAACGAGTGAACTATGTTTCGTCTAAATCACTTAAACCAGTCAGTTCTTAATTAACTTGGATCACATGTGTACAATTTCCTACGGAACTCAGACTTCATACATGCCACATCCATTTCACGACAGAAACTAAAGAGCAGCAATAATATACACAAATCAAACTGAATAATCAGATAAAAACACTACTTGATGATAAGAGGAAGGGGAAAAGAGCCAAGAAATTCCTTCACAGCCGCTTCTGATCGAGTACCTGAAAATTACATGAACAATGAGTGCCGATCAAAACGCTTTCAAAAAACATAAACTAGGAAAACAAGTGTAAAATGTAAGCTAACCAGGATCAATGGAGAAGTCAGTAGCTGCTTGAAGCAGCTTCGAAGCATCAAAAGAGTAATCTTCCTCCATTGCCGCCATAGCAGTAGTAGTAAGGATCAGTATCGATGGTAAACCCCTGTCGTTCCGCCTGTGTTTCTTGCAAAATAATCCAAAAACCCACCGCTTCACTTTTTTCCTTTTTGCTGTTGGTGTACGTACGTGTGTACATTTTATACGAAGGATCCATTTATTTGACCCGGTATTTGTATTTGATCCATATGCAGCCCAAACGGCCCAAATAGAATCTCTAATTAATAATTACAACTTACATGGGCTTTTTTTTAATCTCTTAAACCATCCACACCCTTGCAAGACGATACTTCTTTCTAAAGTTACATCAGCTTTACAATAACACATTCCACATTAGACATGTCCAAACTCGCGGACCGGGCTAGCCTGGACCGGGCTTTGGGCGGGCCCGGGCCCAAACACTGTTCACAAGCCCGGGCTTTAGGCAGGCCCGGGCCGGGCTTCGATGTGGAGGGTTGGGCCCGAACAGGCTTTTCAAAAGACCGGGCCTAAGGGGTCGGGCCTAGGCCGGGCCCAAAACCGGGCCTAAGTCGGGCTTTGAAAAAAAATGTCTTTTTTGCATTTTTAGTAAATATTATTCGTATCCACTATAAAATACTTAATTGGGTCACTCAAACATACTTAAAAATACGTTCTATTATAATTTCATATATAAAGAAAAATACGTTCTATTAATTTTATATAAATTATAAAGAAAAATACATTTAAAGAAGTACATTTATTGAATTATAAAGAAAAATACTCTTAATCCTCGTCCTCGTATGGTGGATAGTATGCAAGAGTTCCGGTCGTTTTAAGTCTAGTAAGAGTCGTAGGATCATCGAGTTCATCAACATCGAGTTGTTCTTCAGGGTCGATCTCGTCGTCGTCCTAACGTGATACATTACTTTCACAATCGGTACTTGGCGGGGTACTTAGTTGGGCACTTTCGTTTTCTTCAAGATTTTCTTCCACTCCATCAAGCTCCGCCTCTAGGCTCGTTCGGTCTTGAATTCTTTCAAGACTATCCAAGTAGTCCTTCAAACAAACGCAAGCTTGTACTGACTCCGGGCTTAATCTTGTCCGACGGGCCGAAATGATCCTGCCACTAAGAGAAAAAGCGGACTCCGAAGCTACGGTACTAGCTTGGACTGTTAGTATATCACGGGCCATTAATGCCAAAACCGGAAATGCTTGTTCTCTTTCTTGCCAAAATGCTAATATGTTTAATTCTTCAAAATTATCAACTTGATTCCAAGAGAAATTAGTATTCATGTAAATTTGTAATTCATTGAGATTATTGTCATATCGGAATTTTTTACTTGATTCATTTTGCACCTCATTCATTAAAGAGGTCATTAAGTCTTTCCGGCTTTGGCGACGACCACTACTAGAAGAACCCGACGCAAATAGTGGTTGTTGGGAGGGTTGTTGGTGTGCGCCCCCATGTCGGACTTTATAAATTTCAAATAATTCTAAAAACATGTTATTAAATAATGTTTTTCTTTTCGTTGAAAAAGTAGAATTTATGGACGTATCTAAACCAAAAGCTTGACTTATTCCAGTAATTAAAACCTCAACACCAGTAACCTTTAGCCATGGGTTTAACGTCGCGGCACAAAGAAAAGAAAAGGGGATTTTTTTAAAATATTTTAACAATTTTGCTTTCATTGTAACAATCATATTCGACCAATGGTCGTCTCTATCCTCGTACTCTCTAATTTTGTTTGATAAAATATATATTTTATTTAAAACTAGAGTGCTTGTTGGATAATAAACACCGGATAAGTAAGTTGTTGAGTTTTTAAAATCACCCAAAAGATCGTATAATCCTTCAATCACGACCCAATCCCACTCTACAATAGTATTCCGTGGGTAATGAATATTATAAAATGCATGTATATAAATTTTTTGTGCACGCAAATTTTCGATCATTTGATATGTCGAATTCCATCGAACGGCCATATCATGAGCCGGTCCAAAAGCTCTAAATCCACATTCCATGCAATATTTTCTAAAAAACATTTGCATTGATTTACCTTTATTAAAAATTCTCCGTAACATAAGTCTAAATTTGTTTAGTGTGTCACTGCATTGTCCTAAACCGTCTTGAACGACTAAATTAATAATGTGGGCAACACAACGTGTATGAAATAATTCACCGTCCAACATAGGGGTTAAAACACATTTTAATTTATCCACACATGCAGTATTATTACTAGCGTTATCAAATGAAATGCTAACGATTTTATTTGAAATATTATAAAAAACAAGTGCTTTTTTTATAATTGAAAATTGACGTTCACCCGAACGTGGCGAACCAAACGTTTCAAACGCTATTACACGTTTGACCATTTGCCACGACTCCATCCAATGTGCCGTTATACATATATAAGAACGTGGCAATCCGTGTGGTGCGCTCCACACATCACAAGTTAAAGAAATGTTGTTAGGCATTTGTTCAAACATGTCTTTCATTTCATTTTTAGCATTTTTCCACATTTTTAATGCATCACGTCTAAGAGTTTGACGGCTTACCGGAGTGTAGCGAGGTTGTAGACATTTTTGGATCATTTTCGTCATATGCGGATTGACGAAATGTCCGAACGGCAACCCCATTTGAATAACACATTTTGTTGTTAATTCCCGGGCCAACATGTTATCGTACGACCATATTTGACATTGGTTGTCAAGTATGGGTTGACTTGAATCACCTCCGGACTTGAGTGCCTTGCTGTAACACCCCAAAATCCGAGCCAATTTGAACCTTAAATTTCAACAAGTTATGATAAACTAAACTTCAACTTATATAACTATAGCAAGGAAATTAACCATCAAGAGTATATTTACAAATACAGGATCCTTCAAATAACCTATCAATCTAATCATATCACTATAATCAAATTAACTAAGTTATTTAAGCAATCCATCAAAATCTCTTTTTGTTAATTAACACTTCTGTTATTCCAAAACGCTCGTCCCACAACCCTTTAGTTCCCCGAGCTGATACCTGGTAAGAAAACATCATATGAAACGATTAGGCTAACGCCTAGTGAGAACATTCGTTTCAATAATAACATTTGCAAAATCAATGTAAACAAGTTACAACAAACCTGATTACTCATTTTCTTACCGTACAACAATTCCTTTCACTACTGGGAATCTGCCCCACTTCCATAATTATGACTAATTCATCTAGCCATAATATTACTACCAAGAGTTTACCACGAATAATCCCATATTCAAGGTTAATACTCTTATTCAAGAAATTACAAGTCAAAACCTGCCTATTTCTTAATCCGGAAGTAGAGATTACAAATTACTTTATGCCTATCTCTAATCTTCCTTTCACAATTTGGGAAAATCTCTGATCTTCCCTATAAAAATGGAAATCTCCGATCTTCCATTCGAAATGGGAATTACAAATCAAAATCTGCCTATTCCACATTTCACGTCCTCCCCACCTCAGAATCAATGGCCCAATGGGATTTAATATATCGCGATACACAACCGGGACCCCCGATGATTCAAGGTATTCTCAATCACTAAAAATTACACCCCTTTGGTCAATGGCTAGTAATCGGTTCCCATTATACCGTACTAAGGTGCCCCCGATGACCGGATGCCTATTTTTAGCAACCACAACATAATACATAAGTATTATAACTCTTACTATCGTATGTGCATAACATACAATATTACAGCTCATAACATATTCTCAAATCTAAGAATACTAGATAACCTATCGTATCTTCATCCTCAAATGTCCCCCTTTCGGCGACTTAGCACGGGGGTTCCGCTACCCGATTAGCGGATGGGGTCAAGGGGCAACGCCCTTGCGGGGTCTGGGGGCAGCGCCCCCTAGAATTTTTTTAGAAAACTTAACCAGACAAAACATCCAGGACAGCATCCAGACCTTAGAACCTAACCTTTCTCAATTTCTCCAAAAGAGTCCGGACAACAGGGGTTTCCGGATAACAAAACTATCCGGACAACTAAACTTCCCGGATAACACAACTTTCCGGATACTGATCGAATCCGGACAACTTAAGTTTTCCGGACGCTTCACTAATCCGGATAACACCCGGAAACTAACGCAACCCGGATACTATCCGGTAACTACAGTCATCCGAAAAACTAAAGCAATAAAATAAAACTTACCCGGATACTATTGCGTCCGGAAACATTCATCACCAGAGGTATCCGGATACGACGATTTATCCGGAAAACTCGGTTCTGCAGCCTAAAATTCGATCCATTTTCATGTCTGTTCGATTCAGCTCATTCCAAACCATCCCATACAGTTCATAATCAATTTATACAGCTATTTCAAGGTTTAATTTAACATGAAAACACTGATTTAAGCAAGGAACAATGAACTCACCTCTCAAGGAAGTTATACCCACTTTGCACAATCTGATTCTTCAAATCTGTTGTTTATGATTCCAAATACCTATTCCACAATCAAATTCGTTTACACACACATAACTACAACTGATTTTATCATAAACCATATACAATTACTCACCAAAATGAAGACAAGCCCTTCTTTTCTTTCCTTCTCCCTTTTCTCTCTTTCTCTCTAAATCTTCTTTCTTTCTTGACCGACCCAAAGACCAAAATCAGATAATATCTGATTTTCAGATATTTTGTCCAAACAAACTTTCCAAGATAACCAATTACACCTCCAAGTTTCATTATTTCCAAAAATAACACCAAACTTTAAACCCTTGTATTTTAACCCTATTGAATTATAAATTACCACATAATTCAAGGTTTTAAACCAAAATACAAATACATCCCAAACCTCGTTAAAATGCTATTGATGAAAATTCAGAATGTTACACTTGCATGCGCCATCGGTGTGCCTCTTTAAGGTCGAGTTTTCCGAGAGCGCAAGGAGAACTCCACACCTTTTGCATTGTGCCTTTTTATTCCCGTCGGTGAGAACCACCATATTGAAATCATTCCAAACATCGGATTTTCGTCCGTGCTCGGCAAGAACTTCTCTAATTTGATTGTTTGATGAACTACAGTCGGCCATTTTGAGTGAAGAATGGAAAAATTGAAAGAACAAGAAGTTGTATGAAACGAACACGAGAAAACGAGAAATCGAGAATTGTAAGTGAGAATTGCGTTTTTGTAACTTGATATCAAACATCTAACATCCACTACCTATTTATAGTGTTTATAATGCAAAAAAATCCAAAAAAAACGACTGAAAATCGCTTCCAACGGCTAGAATAACGACTATTTAAAAAAACGGATATAAATCGGGCCGGGCTTAAACCGGCCTTGGGACTGGGCCCGGACCGGGCCGAGAATTTGGGCAAAATCAAGGCCTGCTAGGGCCCGGGGGGCTTAGACCGGGCTTTGGGCGGGCTGGGCTTCGGGCTCTCGGCGGGCTTTTTCGGGCCCGGGCCCATTTGGCCATCTCTATTCCACATACATGTAAGACCAAACTCCTTTCTAAAGTAATAAATTATAATAATGTTCAAATAAATTAAATAAAGTGTGGGTAAGAAATTTTAATAAAAATACTAAAAAAATAATGTTCAAATAAACTAATAAATGAATTAAATTTAATAAACATATTAATAATTAATGTTTAAACAAATTAATTAATTAATTAAAATAAACAAAAATGCATTTGTTTAATATATATTGTTTGTGAAAAATCTTTCTAATTATGAAAGAAGTGGGTTCTCTTGCAAGACCTTCCAAGCCACATGACATGTCATGTCATCTTGCAAGGAGTCTTGCAAGACGTGTGTGGATGCTCTTAATACCTCTGAAGTATGAATTGATTAAACGCTTTTTTTGTTAAGACCATTTATTTTTTTTAAGATTTCAGAGGTTAATCTGAAGTTAAAAAAGACAACCTAATGTCTTATAACTTCTTAAAGCACCATCTCTTATTAATCAGAAGTGAAATAAGACATCGGACTTTAGACCTCTTAAAAAACAAACGCCACCTAAGATAATTTGGTCTAGGGATGGCAAAAGAAAAACCTATATCTGATATCCTAACCTGGTTTTGTTGGTGATTTTAGTGAAATCATCATGTTCATTTTGTGTAGTTGGATTCACAAAGGTAATAATGGGGTTGTTAGCTAAGCTATAACATGAGTTAGGAGGTGTGGAGTACACACTCGTGTAAGCTAACTAGAACCCGGGATTGTTGGACGGATAAAATTGGCGTGTTACAAAGTGGTTTTCAGAGCTGGGCGTCGGGGCCAGTACCCGCGCTAGTTGGGTAGCGTCAGAAGTGGCGCCAAGCACTGGATTGTGCTTTGGCGCTCATTTCGGCGCTAGTTGGGTCACGCCAAAAGTGGCGCCGAGCTCTGGACAGAATGTGGCGCGCATTTCGGCGCCAGTTAAGTGGCGCGGAAAGTAGCGTCGGCGTCTGGTTTGTCCTCTTCACTTTGTAACTGCCATTTTTTGTAACCGACCTCTTTAAACCCACAATCAATCTCATTAAATGAGATATTATTATCAGTATTCAATATAGGTAGGTTACGATTCTCTAAAGGTGTATATATATGGATCGATTTCTGCCTTAATCGATACACTGAAAATCAGAGATTATCCTCGAAAAAATTTCGTGATACCCGGGCAGAATAGGGTCGAAATATCTTTTACGGAAAGCGAGCTCTACGCGATCTCTGGTTATATCCAAGCTATACTAATCGTCTCACTATTTCTTATCTCTTCCACGATACATAAATCCCCTAACAATCGTAAGAGATATTTATCTTCGTGAAGAGATATGGCGGGTGATCAATCCGTGAGAGACATGACTTCCAAGTTCACAAAACTTGAGAAGTTTGAAGGCGTAGATTTTCGTAGATGGCAGAAGAAGATGCATTTCTTGCTGACGACGTTGAAGGTCGTGTACGTGCTGAGCACCCCAATGTCGGAGGTGATGGAGAACGAGACATTGGAGGTGACCCGGCGTCGCAGCAAATGGAAGAACAACGACTATATCTGTCATGGCCACATCTTAAACGGTATGTGTGACTCCCTCTTTGACATCTATCAAAACGTGGAATCTGCCAAAGAGCTATGGGACTCTCTCGAGTCCAAATACATGGTCGAGGATACTTCTAGTAAGAAGTTCCTGGTGAGTAATTTTAATAATTACAAAATGGTGGACTCAAGGCCGATGATGGAGCAATACAATGAGCTCCTTCGCATTTTAGGCCAATATGCTTAACATAATATGAAGATGGACGAATCCATCTCCGTATCGAGCGTAATTGATAAATTGCCTCCCTCTTGGAAAGACTTTAAACACATTTTGAAACACAAGAAAGAAGAGTTGTCTCTTGTGCAACTCGGTAGTCACTTGCGCATAGAGGAATCTCTTCGGGCGCAAGAGGCTGAGAAACCTAAAGTAAAGGAGGTTTCTGCACCTTCGGTGAACATGGTGGAAGAGGGTAAGACTAACAAGTTCAAGGGAAAACGAAAATTCAACGAAGCCAAGAAAGGGCCCAACAAGAAGGTTAAATTAACCTGTTGGACATGTGGGATGACCGGCCATCTCAAGCAGGATTGTCGGGTTGTCAAGAATAAGGTTGGAGCAAGCACGAGTGGTAGTGGGCAAGGATCCAAGGATCAAAACCCACGGCAAGGTCAGTTTCTTGACTTTGGTTTTTAATTCAAATGTGAATTATGTACCACTAATATCCGAATCTTTTATGTGCAGGATGATGATGTTGCTTGGTGGATCGACTCGGGTACTACAAGTCATGTGTGCAAAGATCGCCGTTGGTTCGCCTCTATGGAACCGGTTGAAGACGGATCAATGCTACACATGGGGAACGAGTCGAGTGCTACCATTCTTGGACGTGGCTTAGTTAGGCTAGAATTTAGTTCTGGCAAAATGGTTGAATTTTGATGTTTTGTTTGTACCACAAATTTCGAATTTGGTTTCTGGTAACATCTTGAATAAGTTAGGATATAGGCAAGTTTGTGAGTCGGACAAGTTTATCTTGTCAAATGATGGCTCTTGTGTAGGATTTGGTTTTATGTTGAATAACATGTTTAAGTTAAATTTGAATGAAAGAATGTTGTTTCAAATTTTGTGTATGATGCGATTGAATTGCTTTATGTTGCTTTATAAATCGTTTTATGTTGCATATGAATTTTGTTTAAAATTCTGTTTATGTTGCATATGAATTTTGTTTAAAATTCTGTTTATGTTGCATATGAATTTTGTTTAAAATTTTGTTTATGTTGCAAATGAATTTTGTTTAAAATTCTATTTATGTTGCATATGAATTTGTTTTAAAATTTTGTTTATGTTGCAAATGAATTTTGTTTAAAATTCTGCTTATGTTGCAAATGAATTTTGTTTAAAATTCTATTTATGTTGCATATGAATTTTGTTTAAAATTCTGTTTATATTGCAAGTGAATTTTTGTTTAAAAATTCTGTTTATGTTACTTTATGAATTGCTTGATGAATTTTGGGGTGAAGCCATGTTAACGGCTTATTTCTTGTTGAATCGAGTTCCCAATAAAAGGAACAAGATTACCCCATATGAACTTTGGTTCAAGAAAAGGCCGAACTTGAGTTATATTCGAGTTTGGGGCTGTCCAACGGTTGTTCGACTACCCGAACCCAAAAGGAAGACTTTGGGTGAAAAGGATATTGATTGCATCTTTGTTGGATATGCCGAGCATTCCAAAGCTTATAGGTTCTATGTTATTGAACCTAATGATTCTATAGCGATTCACACCGTTATAGAATCGAGAGATGTAATTTTGATGAGACTAGATTCTCTTCAATGCCGAGGCCAAAGGACATAGTTCGAAGTACTAGTGAAACTAGTGAGGTTGATGAACAAGCAATTGTTCCAACCAAATCTCCGATGCTTCGAAGGAGCAAAAGAGGAAGGATTGAAAAATCCTTTGGTCCCGATTTCCAAGTATACTTGGTAGAGGGATCAAGAGATGAGATTGGATCCCAATTCCTTTACTGTTATAGTGTTGAGGATGATCCAAAATCATTTGATGAGGCTATGAAGTCTCAAGATGTTGCTTTCTGGAAAGAAGCAATACATGATGAGATGGACTCCATCATGGGAAACAATACTTGGGTATTATCGGACTTGCCACCGGGTTGCAAACCTTTGGAATGCAAGTGGATCTTCAAAAGGAAGATGAAAGCGGATGGATCAATCGACAAGTTCAAGGCTCGATTAGTGATCCAAGGCTTTAGGCAACGAGAAGGCATCGATTATTTCGATACTTATGCCCCGGTTGCAATGATCTCCACGATTAGATTGTTGATAGCTTTAGGAGCTATCCACAATTTAGTGATTCACCAAATGGATGTCAAAACGGCATTCTTGAATGGTGATTTGGAGGAGGAAGTTTACATGAAACAACCAGAAGGTTTTGTTATGCCCGGGATGGAGCATAAGGCTTGTAAACTTGTAATGGCATATGTCGGGTTTCCTTCAATATTGGAGGGATATTCGGATGCAAGTTGGATCACCAATTTGGAAGATCACTCTTCTACGAGTGGTTGGGTGTACTTGCTTGGGGGATGTGCCATCTCATGGACTTCCAAGAAGCAAACTTGCATCACGAGTTCGACTATGGAGTCGGAACTTGTGGCATTAGCCGCTGCCGGTAAAGAGGCGGAATGGCTAAGGAATTTGGTCCATGAAATTCCATTATGGCCGAAACCAATATCACCCATTTCTATATGTTGTGATAGTGAGGCTACTTTGGCTAAAAGCCTATAGTCAAGTGTATAATGGCAAGTCTAGACACTTAGGTGTTAGACATAGCATGATTCGTGAGCTAATCACGAATGGGGTGATTTCGGTTGAATTTGTTCGGTCGCAACAAAATCTAGCGGACTACTTGACGAAGGGGTTAGCTAGGGACTTGGTTCACAAGTCAGTTATAGGGATGGGATTAAAGTCCATCTAAATCTCTAACGGTGAGATACCCAATTCCCTTCTAATACAACGTTAGAAGTTGAATTCAATGGGAAAGCTCACTCTAAGAGATTGGAGCACAAGATGATCATCCCAAGGTGTGTGCTCGGTACTACAAGTGAAGGAGGTAATTGTTCTTTTGTAAAAATGCATGTGCAGGTGCATGAAGAAAAGAACTACCTATATGAGTGTGAAGTGTGGCCGCTTCAAAAAGCTTGGGCTTGGCTTTGATACACTCACGAATGGATAAGGACACATGGCCTGTATAGTGTCAAGTTTATACTTTAGAGAGTTTTTTAAATTCATGTGTATGTTATTTTCTGGTACTCAAATGGGTTGACGGGTTCAATCCATAGGACACCCGGATTCTCGAGTATTTGAAATGTGTAATGTACTAAGATGGAAATTCAATCTTTTAGATATTTTCATTTATGCATGAGTTTGTTTATCTGTATTGTACTTTATTTTGTGAATCAAGGATTGCACTAAAATGGGGGAGGAATGTTGGTGATTTTAGTGAAATCATCATGTTCATTTTGTGTAGTTCGATTCACAAAGGTAATAATGGGGTTGTTAGCTAAGCTATAACATGAGTTAGGAGGTGTGGAGTACACACTCGTGTAAGCTAACTAGAACCCGGGATTGTTGGACGGATAAAATTGGCGTGTTACAAAGTGGTTTTCAGAGCTGGGCGTCGGGGCCAGTACCCGCGCTAGTTGGGTAGCGCCAGAAGTGGCGCCAAGCACTGGATTGTGCTTTGGCGCTCATTTCGGCGCTAGTTGGGTCACGCCAAAAGTGGCACCGAGCTCTGGACAGAATGTGGCGCGCATTTCGGCGCCAGTTAAGTGGCGCGGAAAGTAGCGCCGGCGTCTGGTTTGTCCTCTTCACTTTGTAACTGCCATTTTTTATAACCGACCTCTTTAAACCCACAATCAATCTCATTAAATGAGATATTATTATCAGTATTCAATATAGGTAGGTTACGATTCTCTAAAGGTGTATATATATGGATCGATTTCTTCCTTAATCGATACACTGAAAATCATAGATTATCCTCGAGAGAATTTCGTGATACCCGGGCAGAATAGGGTCGAAATATCTCTTACGAAAAGCGAGCTCTACGCGATCTCTGGTTATATCCAAGCTATACTAATCGTCTCACTATTTCTTATCTCTTCCACGATACATAAATCCCCCCAACAGGTTTAACTAGGGAATCTTTAAGTTGATTGAGGATGAGGAATATCCGAATTCATTAAGTGGGGATAGGGATACCCTTAAACGTGATATTTAAGGTTGATCGTGAGTATTTAATAATAAGTTTGTATGTAGTATATACATATACAGAGAGAGTTTAAAATAAAATTTGTGTAATTGTTAAAAATCCAGCTCAACTGTATAGATGATGAACGGTGTGGATTTAATCGGTTCCTAAGTTTTATTGTTACATGCTTATACTCTTACAACCATATTAATTAATTATTTTTATACACTTTTTTATTAATATATGACAGTAAAGTAAAAGGAGATTGTATTAAAGTGGTAGGCATTTTTATTTTCTTGAACCTACTTTTAAAATCTCTATTTTGGGGAACATTCATGTATTTAATGCGTTTAATATAACTTTCTAACAAAGTATATGTTCCATTTTAATGCGATTTTCATTTAAACAAAGAAAAAAATCTAATGGATAACTTAGCACACAAAGTCAAGTTTGTGGTTTCTGTAGAACTCTTGAAAGTATTGGTTTAAAGTAAACAAAATTGTATGTTATATACTACGACAACATGTCAACATGTCTACCATAAAATTGTTTAAGAAATGTTGGTTTTCACAAAAGAAGCGAGCATACTCACGATAACTTACACTTTCTTCGGGACCTTATCAATGATTGTCTTGTTAAACTAGTTCATTGCATTGTTGAAGTGCGGGCTGCTAATATCGTGACAAGATCTATCAAGTAAAAAACTTATGAAAGTTGAGGAAGAAGATCAAATGTACAAGATTTGAGGAAGACGACCCAAGTGTGTAAAATTTCGTAAGTAAGCTAAAAGTATGTGCTCTTCCGGTATATATGACAATGTGTTAAGAATATGATTTGGTTTTGATTTAGATCAAGTGTTGCATAGTTAGTCAATATGGTTCCTTTGAACACAAGTTGTAATTGAATTATCTTATGTTATTTCGTTTTGTTAGTTAGGGTTGGGAACAACTTATTCGTGCTCTTTTACGTATATAATATCTATATACGTCAAATACTTATTCACACTTGTCACATTTGAATCTTTTACCTAGCGGGAGACTAGGTTGATCTACCGGTAACATATGTACAGTTGGCTGTTGGGCCAATTACCTTTTTGATACAATTGATTAATGTTGATGGAGTATCACATCGATTACACACGGTTCATCTATCACATATGCATCTTGGAACTTTTCGTTAGGTAATTGTGGGTTTTCGGTTAGTTTACGTGCATCGACTAATCCCCTGGACGACCACAAATGACTTAGAGTCATCGTAGCCGAACCTCCATTGCCACAATAGCGTATGGATTCGAACTCGAGCAAGATGAGATTTACACTACATCCCATAAGCCATAACCGGTGTACTACAACCCAAGTGGATCTTTACCGCTCTTTATACACACTATTTTAGAGAGTATCTCATAAGTTCCACATATCCCAACACATATACTTGTTAACGTTTTGAAACAAATAAACATAACAAAGAAACATGCCAATCGAAAATACAACGTTTGATTAAGGAAGTTGTTCTCGATTATAATATCCTGTCCAAATCAAACGTTTTATTTTAGATTTCCGTACCTTAAAAGGTCCCTTAACACATCAAATCGGATACCATCAATTATTATATCTGTTTTTTTTCGTAAATAAGAAAACAATAAATAAATAAAAAGTAGCATGATTGATGGTCACATAATATATCCTACGGACAACTCGAATACTAGACCCCGAGTCTGCAAAATAGTTGATATTTAAAATAAAAATGGAAACCCGAAACTTTGGGTCGGATCCTCATCATCACCAAAATACAAGAGAATCTGGCGTGCCTTCTGATGGGCCCAGCTTTCCATACATAAATGGTAACACACTCTTCCTACCTTCCATCGATACCTGATCATACGGCCCAAATTTAGCCCAATACTCAACGGCCCATATCTCTATCGTATCATAAACCTGACACACGTGGAACTCTCGTGGGCCCCACGCCCTTTATTCAGAAAACGGTAAACTCATATTTCGAAAACTTTGATGATGGACCTCCCCTCAACTACTGTCAAAACCTATTTTTCCTGCCATTTTCACCTGCAACTCTTTTTCATTATTATTAATTTTCTTTTTATAATTGTTGATCATGATTATAATCACATTAGGACATCTCAACACTATATTTTACACCAAATTTTAAAAATGGTGTAAAAAGTAGTGTAAATTTTAATGTTAATAGTAAATCATCTCCAATGAAGATGTGAATAGTATTTTTTACATTAAATTTAATGTTTGGTGTAAGATTTAGTGACCTCATTGGAGATGGTCTTATAAACAAGAAAATATTAAAAAGATAATAAAAATATATATTATAAGTATAAATAATTTATTTAATATAAAATACAAGACAAATCTTGGGTAATAAACATTTGTGCTCAAATATTTTGTATTGTATTCCATGCTTTCAAGTTTTTACCATGTTCTAATCTTGCAAAAGATTAATTTAGGATATTTTTATCATTTTACTTTTTTTGTGCATATTTAACTTAAAACAAAGATTTTTACGAAAATAAGGATCCTCTAGGCCACTATAGATGTCGAGTCTCCATGTATTTCATCTTTTTCAGACATCACTTTAACCAGTTTCAACTTACTATACTTGTGGTTATGTATTTTCACTATCTACGGATATTAACCAGGAGTATCTATTACAATATTTACCATGAATGATTTATAATAATTGATCCTTTCGACGTTTAAAGCATTCACGAGCCACGAACTTCAAATAAACCTGATCTTATGTTATATATTATAGCGCCTCAAGGTTAAAGCAGTATGTTAATCGAATAACTTCTAACTAAAGAAAGTCATTGTCCAAATTATTGATATCATCAAAACTTTGAACCTACATGAAGGTCCCAAAAATAAATTTATGCTCATAGGCATGAGATCATATGAGAAGTGTCATTTTCAGTGAGAAGTGTGACAATTACTTTTAGACAATTGATCATTTTTAATCAAATATACTCTCCCATGAATTGTGGCTTATAAAGGAATTGATCCGGTGCATCTCTGTACATCTCATCAAACGGTTGATAATCACTTCTCACGTTTCTAAAAAAACATTCTTATAAGAACTATTTTGGTAGACTATTATGCGATTTTTTTTAAGACAAGCAATTAAATGACACATAAACAAAAGGGGAACAAAAGAGTTCGAGAATTTGCGGGACGCAGAACCAAAACCACCGAAAGAGGCCTAAACAACCCCAAAACGACAAACGCACCCAACGAACTATTATGCAAGTACTTATACAGATAAGTTATAATTGAGTTGACAACTAAACTGTAAAAATGAGATTTTTATAAGAAACTCTGATGGGGATGTTATTATTCAGTGGCGAACCTAGGATTTTTGCCGAGCGGAGGCACATTTAAGGTAGATCATAGGCTCGCAAAGTCGTCCATTTTTTTTAACCGAATTCCGTTGAAGATTTTAAGTTTTTTGGTCGATTTTGATAGGCTTTTTTCCGTTTTTGGGGTCGAGTTCGGGAGTTTTTCCGAATTTTTTGGTTGATTTCAAGGTACTTGCGAAAACAAGTTAAGCGGCCAATAATGAAATTAATGCAATTTAGGATAAAAGATACATCTATTTTATTGCGAAAACAAGTTAAGCGGTCAATAATGAAATTAATGCAATTTAGGATAAAAGATACATATATTTTAGATATTTAATAACAAAACCAACCATAAAAAACTTAACAAATGCACCTTTCATATCTGAAAAAGAATACTTTAAAAATCAAGTTAAATGGTTAATAATGAAATTAAAACAATTTATGATAAAAGATGATATAAATAATGAAATTAAAACAATTTAGGATAAAAAATAAATATAAATAATGAAGTTAAAACAGTTTAGGAGAAAAAGATAAAAAATCTTTGAATAAAATCTGTTATTTATTATTGGTGCGAAATATTTAAATAACAGATTCTATTCAAAGATTTTTTATCTTTTCTTTATTTTGACATTCAAAATACTATAATTATGGGAATTAAAATAACTATTTTCTCTATTTTAATATAAGAGCATCTCTAATGGTGGCTTTTTCAAAAGTTTTTTACTATTTTAAAAAGCTTTTTTAATGGGTTAATGCATTGGAGTAAAAACTTTTTGCAAAGCTTATTGTCCGATGAGTTGTTGATGAAAAACTTTTTAATTTTTTCACTCTATGATATTTTCATTTTAATTTATTTAATATTGATAATTAAATAAAAAAACTTTTGAAAAAATTGATAGCATTGGAGAGGATTTTTAATACAACTTTTTTGTTATAGATTTACATATTTATAGAGTAGTCATCTATACGTGTGTGCATATTAAAAAAATAGCACAATGATAAGAAGTAGTGTGGCAGTAGCACAGTAACGTTTGGGTGGTTGGGGTGTGTTGTAAAATCAAAAGGGCTAGAGAGGGTAGTAGGGTAATTTGGGTAAGTGGAGTGGGGTCATATGTTAAGTGAAATAAATATGTCCTCTCTTTCATCATTTAATTATAGCCCCCCACCCCACCCCACCCCACCCCACCCCCACCTACACCCCTACCCTCCATAGCCTCACTAGCTTCCATGTGAATACCTGAACTCAAAAACCCCCCTCAACTTTTCCCATTTTCATTTTTCATTTTATTTATATACCTACCACAACTACCCATTTAATGCCCAAAACCCCATTTCCATGATCCAACCACCGTCGACAATTCTCCGGCGACCACCTCCCACCGTCTTCTTTAACCACCGACCATCGTCCAAAAATCTAACCTTTGATTTTAAAGATTGCATTAATGTAGTTGGTTTGTGATGATAAAACTTTGGATTGTAAATATTTGTTTTAGAATGATATAGCTATAATTATTGTATACGTCTGGATTTAAACCTTTGACAGATGAACATTCTGCCATATCACAAGGGTCTTAATTAGTACGCCACAACCCTTGTAGTTTGGATTGGAACGACTGCATTAATGAAGTTGGTTTGTGATCATAAACTTCGGATTGATGATTATATTGAAAATGGAAGATGAAGTACAAGAAACATAAATAGGTCGATGATGAGCTAAAACATTGGAATACTAGTACGATACGTAATACAAATCGCCTACCAAAAGCACCATTATAGAGCAAAATCTTAAAAACGACAACAACATTACAAGGTACAACAACTTATAGCGTACTACCATATTTATTTTAAACATTCAATACTCCAAAGGATCATCCATGGATAATTAAAGCCGCCGCCATCTAATCAGAAGCTCCAGATACAGTCCAACTCCGTGGGCCCAGGCTTCTGATTATTATCTGAAGTTGACGGTGGAACCCAGTTCTCGCCGGAAAAACTCCCGTAGTTGCTCGTCTCCCCGCCGCCGCCGCCATGCATCGGCGACGCCACCGATGAGTAGAAGAATGGTAGCTGAAGATTCTCTTGTAGTGTCCTTAAGCTTGGGAATGCGGAGACGGCGGCGTCGGCGGACTTTGGGTGGCATACGGCCGCGGGGTCGAAGGTTAACGGCTCCGGCGGCGGAATGTAGAATAGAGAGCCAAAGTTGGTGGTTGAGGCTGTGGAGAAACAGGGCACGTGCTCTTTTGAGGTAGGGTTACTGTCGTAGGAGAAGCTTTCACGTTCGGAGGTGTATGCTGACGTGGCGGAGGCGTAGGCGGAGGAGGAGTCGAGTAGCGGTGGTAGTGAACCAGAAACCGCCGATGAGGAGCTGAGTTCTTTACCGTAATTACTCATTCCACCACCAGTCAACCATTTCTTTCCGGCAACGGCGATGCCAACTCCGGCACCACTTTTCTTGAACACACGAGAGATCACCCATTCGTCCTGATTAAATTACAAAAATAATCGTATGTAAAACGAGTTGATTAATTCTTGTATTAAACTTCAAGTCATAAAAGCATCAACTTTGAATCTTTAATGGTGTAGATCAGTGTGTGCAGTCTACAAATACAACTTTTACCGTTAGAAATCCTGCATTTAATACTCTCTTTAACTAAAATAACTAACAAAAAGACACCATGCAAAATCTAAAAATCTTAGGGCACCAAACTGTTCACTCCATCACTGCAATAAACTTAAGTTTACATGAATGTTTTATGGGACCAAACAAAAAAACGTTCTATTTAAGTGTTGCAAAAAATTTATAGACCATTAAACATTTTTCAAATAATAAAGCATCCTATAAACAAGTGTTCTTTAAAATGTCTTAAAAAACTTGTTACGAAGCTTAAATATATGTTATAAACTAATTGTAACATTTTTAGATATGACACTTTTTTGTTTGATCCTATAAAACACTCTGTTAGTACACTTATTTAGTTTAAACGACCTATAAACTCAAATTTGTTGTAGTGTATGAAGAACCCTAAATTAGTTTTAGGTCATGGAGATAAAATCTTTAAGATACCTTGGAGCTTTTTGAGAGAAAATGGTAAGCAAATTTGCCTTCAAGACGATATTCATGCATCACCCAGTTGCTTTTCTCCCCTTTTGGAGCCCTCCCACGGTAGAAAACTAGGGTTTTCTTCATCCCAACAAGAGCCGACGTCTTTGAACTGTAAATCTCTCTATCTTTTCCGGTAGCTTTCCAGTATCCGGCCTCCGTCGCCCGGTTGGTCCTCAGCCCCGTCGGATACTTCCGGTCACGGAGACTGAAAAAGTACCACTCTTTCTCCCCCATCTTTGCTCTTTCTGAAACCAAAACAAAAAAGTCAAAAACCCTAAAAAAGTCAATTCACAGTTCACACAATAAATAATAATACAAAAGGTTTAGATTCATCGATCAAGAAAGCATACGTGGCAGCTCCCATGGTTCGCATTTGTTGAGATCAACGTCAGCAAACGCCCGGCCAGTGAAGCTGCCGTCGAGGACTTTTCTCAGAAGGTAGCAAGTGATCAGTTCTTCATCGGTTGGATGAAATCTGAACCCAGGTGGCAAACATCCTTCATTACTACTACTGTTATCAAAATGGTGGCTTAAAAACTCCATTACAGCTCACTTATCGAATATCTCCGCCACACACGGCTGTCGGAAAACCCCCAGCTGGCGTTTTGGTTTGGTGTGATGACGAAATGTTGTGTATGTATATATAGGAGTTGGGGATGGGGTTTATTGGGATTCGAAGAATCAAGATATTAATAATAACAATGTAGTAAGTAGTACTGCTATCATTGAAAGGTTAAAAGAAAATTGAAAATTAGGGTTTTTCGTTTCTTTGGCTCTGCAACTCTGCCGTGGCCCTTATCATATCCATATGGGTTTAGAGAGAGAGTATGTGTTAAGAGATGCGTGCGTGCAAGAAGAAGTGTGTGCAGGGTATTCCTCTTGTCAGTGAAGGAAAAAGAGAAATAGAAAGGGAATGGGAATCAGTACACAAATTTATATTTTTAGTATTATTTCTTGATTTTTAATTTAAACCAAGTTTGTAATTTTTTAACCACAAGATGTGATTGAATATCCATCTATCCAGGATTCGAATCCAGGTGTACATAATAATTATGGCCACTGAAGTTTAATCAGGATTGATATCTTAAAGTCATAGTTTGCCAAAAGATTAGTCTAGACATAAGAAATGACATTCTTCCAATAAAAAAGTTTGTAATATTTTAATTTAATTTGTGGATATAAATATATTTGAATAGATGAAAACCCTTTCTAATAATGGATTTAGAATGATGGATATTAATCGATTGTAATGTCAAAGAACTTGATGGGAAAGTGACAGAATATTGGGTAGGGGCCTTTTTTTCTTCTTGTGAAATCCTGCTGCAGAGAGGGGGTGGCAACAGGAGGGAAGATGTATCTTTCACACTAATTAATAAACATTCTGACTTTTGAAAAATATCTTGAAATTAAGGATTAGTTTCGCAAGCTAGCTGGTAGCTGATAAGTTAGTTGATGAACTAGATACGTTTGGCAAAAACTAGCTGATAAGCTAGCTGACAAATGTAAAATGACAAAAAAAGACATGCTTAAAAATTATTCAAATTTAACATTTTATAATTAAACAAATAATATTTAACATTACTCAATTCTAACATTATATAATTGAAATAAAACACCATTGTATTTTTAAAATTACATAATTAAAATAAACCACTAACAGATTTTTAACATCATATAATTAAAATAAACCACCAACACATGAAATCATATTAAAATCCGTAGCAACAAAAATAATAAGGGTTTTTAACATCATATTTAAATAACTAGCAATAAGAACAATAATAACCCAGTAACATATTTCAATTACTTAGGTTTAATAGACATTATTTGCATTCCATATCATATTTGCGATGTTGTTACGAAGTTCTCGCATCTCATTGCTTGACCCTCGCATGTTACCTTGATTAAAACTTGTTTCGCCATCTAACTATTCCATATGTATGTAATCACGATGTTGTTGAACAATGTTGAAAACCATATCTTCCACGTCATTCCTTCTAATATAATTATGAAGAGCAAATGTTGCCATGATAACATCTATTTGTGTTGTCTCGCTAAACCTTGCTGCAGCCAAACAGCAGCTTGCTGCAGCCAAACACGTTATTTAACTATAGAATAATATTGCTGCAACCAAAAGTCCAGAAACCACACACCACTTAAAAGAAACTAAATACACTAGTTAATTAAGCAAATACATCTTGTGTTCTTGTAGCTAATAAGCCCTTATTAGTTAATTTGAATTTTGATAAAGTGATTATTATCCATAACCAAAACAAGCAGCAGCATAAACCAAACACTAATCTAGAAAACAAAACACTACCAAAAGCACCAACAACAAACCAAATGTAAGTGATTAGTTCTCCCATTTTTTTATTCACTGGATGGTTGTATACTACCATTTTGATCTAGAGCATTCCACTAACTTAATAAACATGTTTGGCCAAGTTTAGAATATCTTTCCTACATCCATATGTATTATTGATACGGAAAATGATATATTCAACACTCTTAACAAGAGATTTGAGAAATGAAACAAATATGAAGAAAACATAAATATTTTCTCTTTATGGCATTTCATCAAACACTTTACATGCAACATACAAATTTGAGAAACAACTCAAGAAAACAAATAATGAAACAAAGTTTGGAGGATGCTTATCATAAAGTTTTATAAACATATCTTCACAATAACATTGTTTGGATGGAGAATAACTCAACAAAGATTTGAGGAACAACTCAAGAACACATGTAATGGAACAGATATTACCTTTTAATTGCAGATTTGAGAGAGATATTGAGGAAATCGATCAAAGATTTGCCTTGTTCTTGTTGTTGAGGAAGACCATCATGAAAGAATTCCAACAGATGGAAGAAGATGGAAGAAAAGGGTCTCGGTTTTTTTACTTGAGACGTGCTATTCATTTTGAGAAGGGGTTGGGTGGTTTTGGGATTTGCATAAAATATTAAGGGGGCGTTTGGTTCGCTGGAATGTTTTTTGGATGGAATGGAATCTGTCAAAGGAATTTGACTTTAAGGAATTGGAATGGAATGTTGTCAAGTTTGACCAGCTGTTTGGTTGACAGAATTGGAATGGAATCTGTTAAAGGAATTGGAATGGAATCTGGTAAATGACCAAAATACCCTTTTGATAATTTTAATTGTTTTTTTCAAAAGCAATTGTTTTTTTTGGAATGAAATTTTATTTGTTTTTTTTTCAAAACCGTCGCCACCGCCACCACCACCACCGATGGTGGTGGCGGTGGTGGTGGTGGCGGTGATGGTGGTGGCGACGGCGGTGGTGGTGGCGGTGGTGGTGGTGGCGACGGCGGTGGTGGTGGCGGTGGCGGTGGTGGTGGTGGCGGTGGCGGTGGTGGTGGTGGTGGTGGTGGTGGCGATGGTGGCGGTGGTGGTGGTGGTGGTGGCGGTGGCGGCGACGGTGGTGGTGGCGGGTGGCGGCGGTGGTGGTGGCGGCGGCGGCGGTGGTGGTGGCGGCGGCGGCGGTGGTGGTGGTGGTGGCGGCGGTGGTGGTGGCGGCGGCGGCGGCGGTGGCGATGGCGGTGGCGGTGGTGGTGGTGCAATGGAGAAGACGAAGAGAGAGCAAGGGTAATTTTGGAATTGACCATTTCTACAATTCCATTCCTTACAATCCCAAGCCTCATCGATGGAATGAAAAATACTCATTTGATGGAATTGGTGGAATTTTAAACATTCCATTCCATTACAAACCTTGAACCAAACGTCGGAATGGAATCTGGTCAACGGAATTGACCATTCCAATTCCACCAATTCCATCAGATTCCATCCAACCAAACAGCCCCTAAGGGTATCTTTGGAATAAAAATGTTAAAAGCTCCAAAAGCCTCCTAAACGCTACTCCTTCTAGCGTTTTTAAAAGCTAGCTTATTGTCATCCAAACATGTACCTAGCTTATAAACTAGTTTTTTTTGCCAAACAATGCCTAAGGGGCCGTTTATAAAACGCTTACTCGGGTAAGTGCTTACTAATTCACATTAGCTTACCGGATGAATATGGCAAGGACCATGAATCTGACCCGGTAAGAGCGGAAGCAAGGACCAAGAGTCAAAAACAAGGACCGAGAGTCTTACCCGATAAGTAAGTGTGACGACGCTTACCACGGTTAGCGCTTACCGACTAAATTGTTGCATACGATGCCATTTTGGTGGACTAAAATCTTACTCGGGAAGTAAGCGATAGTGTTGAATTTTACCGTAAGCACTTACCCGGGTAAGTGATTAGGTAAACAACCCCTAAGTTTGAATAACTTTTCGTAAGTGTTTGAGCTTAAAATCGTATTCATCGATGTTTGAATTGTTGAAGTTTTTTTGATGGTTTTAAGTATAATTTTATTATAACCTACGATCTTGTTTCCATACGCTAGTTTATGACCCCAAGCTCGATTAGCATTTGATGTGCTCCAAGCCGGCCAACATCTTATATATATAAACGCATACACACACGCAACATTTGATTCGTGTGAAAACTATTAGTTTTCATGAGAAACATAGGAACTATATATGTGCAATCGTCGACCACTTTTGATTCAGATCATGACGATCTTGCGTGTGTGTGTGTGTTTTGTGAAGGAGAGGCACGTAGGTCTTTTAGTTTTTCGCATCTAGTCATGTTGGGTCGATTTTGTGAACTTATGTTAATATGTTCATGGTAATTAGGTTATATATGTTTGTTTACTTATCTTAACACTAAAATGTTAAAATATATGAGTTGTGTTAACTTATGTTAAGGACTTAACATGCGTGTGTAAGGTATGTTAAGGTATTTGAAAAATGGCCTCTGTTACAACTACGCCATCGATGTTCCCTTTTATACGAAATTGTCATTACGTCACTTCGTGCATTCTGATCATTAAGAAAAAAATCATCCGAGGGTTAGGGAAGTTCCATTAGGGTGCGTTTGGTACGCAGACTGGATGGGACGGGACGGGACAAAAAAAATAGTCCCATGTTTGGTACGCCATGGGATAAAAATCAAATGGGACAACATGGGACAAAAACAAGTTTTCATGGGACAAAACTTAAGATTTTTTGTTCCACCAAAATAGGTCGAACAACATGGGACTAAAACATAAGATTACTAAAATACCCCTTTTTCCAACGTAACCTAGATTAAAATTATCTCCTCCAGTCCAGTCCCGTCTCGTCCCATCCAATCCAGTCCCATCCAGTTCCGTCCCGTCCCGTCCCATCCAGTCTGCGTACCAAACGCTACCTTAGGAACCCAAATAGTTACCTAGAACCGCTCAGAACACAACACATTATAAATAACACGTTCATAATCATGATAAATATGTCACATGTTGCGGCATTCACGTTGTGGGTGGTTCACTACAAAATGAAGGGACATTTTAGATGGGAAAATCCGTCGAAATCCCTATTTTCGACAAATATTCGACGTTTTTTTCGTCCGTTATGATTTGGTCGAAAATGAGGGATTTCGAGAAATTTTCGTTTATTTTTCAACGGAATTTCGATGGAAGTATTTGAGGGGTTGTCGACAGATTTATTTTGCGACGGATTCATTTTGCGACAGATTTTCGACGGATTTATTTTGCAACAGATTTTCGACGGATTTATTATGTGACAAATTTTCTTCTTTTATGACAAATCTATCAAAGATGTCAAATAATTTAAAAAAAATAAATTTTTCGTTTCCATGTAATAACCTGAATGCATACTACCCAAACATGAATAATACGAAACTACAAACATTGCCCAAACACAAATAATATAAAATTACAAATATTAGTAATCTAAATTGATCCGACAAGTATTTGTAAATAGATTAATAAGTATTAATATTTCAAAAGGGGGTGGGCTAAAGCCGATTGGGGCACTGGTGAATCTAGCGACCTGTTTCATCACATTTTCCATTCGTTCTTGAATCTGTCGTTGTACGTGTTGTTGTACATCTTCCTTAACCCGCTGCTCTATCCACTCATCTACCAGCAGCTCAAACGTCTGTTCGTGCTCCGAAATATGCTCATCTATCTTTTTAAGCTCTTCTTACAAACTTCGAATCTTCATTTATTCAACATAAACAAATAATATCAACTAAACATAATTTAAGCTTGTAAAAGAATAAATACATCAATATTACCTCATGAGAAGTCCCTGGCTCAAAGGACTGTATGTGGGAGCTGAAACTGGGGAGTACCAGTCATCACGTATTGTGGATCGTGTGGCACATCGAACCCGTAGATTCTCCTATTCTTCGTCCCTCCAGCAGCCTCCATCCCTTGATCAACGTCCCCTAATTATGGTTGAGAAGTTGTGTCCTCCCTATACTTTTAGACGAGCAACTAATGATATTTGGACTACAGTTACAAAAACGATAAGAACAAAAATCAGCAGCATGACGCCTTTAAATTAAACATATCCACAATAAACCAAACCTAACGTTTGCTCATCGGCAACCCAAACTATGTTAAAAACTTTACCATGTTGACTCGCTAAGATCTACTATGACTCAAGTATGCCTAATTTAACCCCTTAAGGTCCATCATGACTCATTTATGTGTAATATGATCCCTCAAGGTCCATTATGACTCAATTATGCCTAATATGACCCGTTAAGGTCAAACAAGACCCATTAAGGTCCATTATGACTCGATTATGCCTGATATGATCCATTAAGGTCCTAACAATTAAATATATAACTTACCAACATATGAGTCGCATTGGGAGTAATCAACTCCCCCAAAGCACCGTACTACCCTTTTTCGTATGGGCCATTTTGAACAACTCCAATGCAAAGAGCCCGCACTTTTTTTTCTTTTCCTAAAACAGACAATAGAGTTGTTGGTTGATAGAGAATTACAATAAATTTGAAAACATTATGTAACATCTCGATTTTTATAAAGTGTTACGTTTGGTTTATTGAATAATTTGAGTATAATTATTTGATAGATTAATTTTAGAGTTTATCCCCGAGTAAGTTACGTTATTTGTTTTACGGAGTTATAAGTTAAGGGATAAACTTTAATTTTAATCTATAAGTTAAAGGGTGAAAATTGCCAATTGTTGAAAGTATAGGGTTGGTTTGGCTAAAGTGATGAAACATTACATCACCACCATCGCCTCTTGTGATTAAAAAGAAACAAATGAGATATTTGTTTCATTTAGTATGCTTTTGTGTGTGTGTGTGTGTTGCTCTCGGCAAAAAGAAAGAAAGAGGAAGAAGAAAACAAGATTTTAAGCAGAAATTTAAGGATTCAAATTGGTGAAAACTAAGGTATGTCTTCACAATAATTGTTCCTACTAAGATTATGTAGCTTTTCATGGGTTTAGAAATTTGGGTTATGATGTTTTTGTAAGATATGGAATATCTGGGTTTATAAGTCTCTTCTACTGGTAGTTTTATGCATATCTGTAAATTTATAGGTTCATGCATGGCTTAAAAGTATCAGTTTTGACTTAAATACGTTTTCTGTTAGTTGAGACAAAGATGAACATCGCAACCAGTTAGTTGCGATAAAGATGAGTGTTGCGACAAAGATGATTGTCGCAACAGCGAGTTGCAATAAGATCTTTATATCGCAATAGTGGGTTGCGATAAGAGGGGGATATCGCAACAGTGGGTTGCGATAAGTATGATGTCGCAAGTAGTGAGTTGCGACAAGTGAAGGTGCATTCTTTGGGTTGCGATAAGTGACGAGATTTTGGGTTATTTAGGATTTTTAAGAGTCCTAATCAGTAAATTGATACAAGTACAATATGTATTTGGGTATTTCAGACTTTGTGAAGTTTGGTGACGAAAATCCTTACAGCTTTAAGAAGTAAAGTAAGAGTGACGCTATTGCTGTCAGGTGAGTTCATTCTTACCTTACCCTTTTTATAAAACGTATTTCAATTTATGGTAAGGTATATTTTATAATGAATGTTTCCTGAATAAGTTTTGATTATACGAGGTAAAATTTGTTATCTTTAAATTAATGGTTTTGCTTAAATTCATTAACGTTATTTGAAAATGATTTATATTAAGCAATAACATGCACGAGTACAAATAAGTGTAATGGATCCCTAGGCACTAGTTTTTATGAACACATGGAATAGACGTGGACTAATCGTAATTCCAGTGTGTATGATAAACGTGGAATAGGCGTGGACTAATCGTAATTCCCGTTTAGCTGAAATGAGGAATAGGCGTGGACTAATCGTAATTCCCATTTCACATTGATGAGAAATCGTCGGATAGGCGTGGATTAATCATAATTCCCGATTTCTAAGGAAGGAAAGAGATAGGCATGGCTTAATTGTAATCTCTACTTCCTTTCCAAGAAATTGACATGGATAATTGTGATTTCTTGGATATGAGCATTAATCTAGAATCCATGGAGATTCGTAGTGGACTCTTGAACATGATATCATGACTGACTTGGTGTCGGTTATATTCATGGAATCGAGTTTAATCCCGTCATCGTAAGATGTTGAAACATATGGTAAGAAAAAGGGTAAACCAGGTTTGTTATGACTTGTTTACATTGATTTTAAAAGTATTATTTTGAAATCGAATGTTCTCACTAGGCGTTAGCCTAATCGTTTCAAATTATATTTTCTTACCAGGTACTAGCTCTGGGAAATAAAAGAATGTGGGACGAGAGTTTTTTAGATAGCGGAGAAGTTAATTAACAATGAGGCTTTTTGATGGATTGCTTAGATAACATAGTTAATCTGATTATAGAGACATGATTAGATTAATAGGTTATTTGGAGAATTCAGTATTTGTAAATATGACCCTCATAGTTAAATCTCTGCTTATGTATAAAGTTTAGAAGATTTTATGTTTAATCTTGTTACAAATTTGAAGTTCAAATTGGCCTGATTCTTAGGGTGTTACACATTATATATATATATATATATATATATATATATATATATATATATATATATATATATGTGTGTGTGTGTGTGTGTGTGTGTGTGTGTGTGTGTGTGTGTGTCTTACTATTATATGTCTATGTTGTGCAATGCTAATAAAGTCACTGGTATGCTTGGATATGGAACCCTCATGCCAAGAGTTTTTACTGCGCTGACCAGATACGGACTTTTTCTTCCAAACAGATGTATCCCAATACTTGTCAATGAATACAACACAAAGAAGTTAGTAACTAGTCTGCATAATATGTAAGTAATGTAACGTCCCAAAAACATAGCATGCAATATCATAGATTAAGCATTCAAATTACTTATTAAAACTTGTCTTTAATCATTCATAAATCTAAGCTAGACAAAATTTGACAGCGGAAGCTTCTAATCCACAACTGAGAGCTTCTATCTATAGTTATATTAGCCAAAATCTTGGAGTCGCCCTAAGCTCCAATCCTTCTTGTGCCATCTACTAGTTCTTACCGGAGGAACCAGTGCCACGCTTACCTGAAAATGGTTTAGTTTTTTAAAGCGAGGGTTAAACCAAAAGGTCTAGTGAATTCCCTCCATAAAACATATACAACAGCATAAAAATCATTTTATAAAAGCGTTCACATTCTTCACATAAACATCATCCAAGATACTACACATGGTTCAGGGATCGCATTAGCTACCACGATCGGGGCCTAACGGACACCCTCTCGGCTCATATCGGAGTCCAAACGGACTCCCTTCTATCCGAGTAGGAAGGAAACGAATTTCATCCTACAAGCTCACCACAAATGCCCCAAGGGATCATCGGACCCCAAGGTACCCTGATCCACTGTGTAAACCGACTCCACATAACATACCCATAACGTATCGTAATCACAAGCGTGAAATCTTTAAACATCATTTCATTTGCTAAATAGCCATTTTTAAATAAAACATACATTTCATGGAAAACATGTGTAAAAGTTGGTAAGGACAGTTCATGCTCATAACGAACCATAATCAGTAAAAACATTTAACGTAGTACGTCGTGTAAAAAGGGGTTTAGGGAACTCACCTGATAGCAATCTCTTTCCTAACCCCGTGTCTCGTTCCGTCCTTACACCTAGAGCACAATTTATAATTTAATCAATGTCAACTCAACTCTAATCATAGATCCTTCTCTACTCTGAACTCCCCCTAAATTAAAACGGATCTCTATTTATACACTAGGCCCCTTTTTAATCATTTGCGGACCTTACAAAAAAGTTAAGCCCAAAAGAAACAAAAAGGATTTCCGGCCCAACATTACATTCCGGCCCACGGTTTGTGTTCCGGATCATGCTGCCATTCCGGATCCATTTGGAATGGATTCCGGATCATGTTGCCATTCCGGATCCATTTGGAATGGATTCCGGATCTTGTTTCCATTCCGGGTCATGCTACGGCCCAACCGTTTCCGGATCATGTTTGGGTAGGTTCCGAATCCCAAAATTTGAAATCACATTCCGGCTCATCGTATGATTCGGCCCATGTTCCGGTGTTGGTGATTTCGACCGAAACGTAAATTCTTTAAATATAATTTAACACTACAGATTAACCATTGAGGATTTTTAATATTGTAACCTCTCTTAATTTATACATATAAATCCTTAACCTCAAAACCCATTTGGACACTCGATTAAATCCTTGCACAGTCTAAAATAGAGTTAGACTCCATTGATGTTCTTATCAGTAATACACAGCTTAAACAAAGAGATAAACCACATGTGTGATTTATTCAGCTATCCATTATGCAAGGAATTTACATAGAGGAAACAATTATTTACCAGAAACGAGCTTCTTCTATTTGATTTCAGTGCCAATCGTTCTCTTCTCCTTCTGCTCTTCTTCTCAGCTGCCAACACAGTGCACAAAATGCTCAAATAATTGAAAACCTAGAGAAATGAATCCTTTTATATCTTTCTCAAATTGCTAGAAAGTCCCTCAACTCAATCCTTCCTTTCTTAGACTTTAGCCACCAACTTTCACATTTTGCTAGAAATATGGTTGTTACAACATTCCCCCCCTTAAAAGAATTCCATCCCCAGAATTCCTCATTGGAAAAGATGCGGGTATCTTGCCTTCATTTCTGATTCCAATTCCCACGTGGCCTCCGGGCCTTTGTGATGCCACCATTATACCTTCACCAGTCTAGTCTCTTTGTTTTGTGATTTCCTCACTTTAAAATCTGTGATGGCTTCGGGTTCTTCTACAAAATTTAACTTCTCATCTACTCTTATGTCCTTTAGCGGTACAGACTTATCCACATCTGCCAGGCATTTCCTCAGATTTGATACATGGAACGCATTGTGAATGCCTTGCAATTCTTCGGGTAGATTCAACCTATACGATACTTCTCCAATTCGTTCCGTGATCTCAAACGGTCCGATGTAACGTGGGCTTAGCTTCCCACGTTTCCCAAATCGTACAACTCCCTTCCAAGGGGATACTTTTAACAATACAAAATCCCCGACTTGAAATTCTATGTCCTTCCGTCTCTTATACGCATAACTCCTCTGTCGGTCGCGAGCGACCTTCAACATTTCCCGCACTTGGATTATCTTGTCCGAAGTCAATTGCACTATTTCTGGCCCATCCAATTGTCTTTCCCCGACCTCGTTCCAACACAAAGGTGTCCGACATTTCCTAGCATAAAGTGCCTCGTACGGTGCTGCCTTAATACTCGAGTGGTAGCTATTATTGTAAGCGAACTCGATCAACGGTAGATGCTTTTCCCAAGAGCCCTGAAAATCTAAGGCACAAGCCCTTAACATGTCTTCCAACGTCTGGATAGTTCGCTTACTCTGACCGTCGGTCTGAGGATGATAAGCGGTACTCATCTTGATCTGTGAACCCATTTCTCTTTGGAAGCTCCTCCAAAACGTGGAGGTAAACCTGCTATCTCGGTCAGATACTATCGACGATGGCACACCATGGCGGGTTACGATCTCGTCGATATATAACTTTGCTAACCGCTCTAACGAGTAAGACTCTCGTATAGGTAAGAAATGCGCTGATTTCGTGAGTCGATCCACGATCACCCATATGGCATCATAACCCTTTGGGGTCTTAGGCAAGTGGGTTACGAAGTCCATCGTAATTTGGTCCCACTTCCACATAGGTATCTCCAAGGATTGAAGTTTCCCATACGGTCGTTGATGCTCGATCTTCACACGCGAACACGTCATACATGTTTCTACAAAATGAGCTATTTCCTTTTTCATGCCAGGCCACCAATAGTCTCGACGTAGATCTCCGTACATCTTGTTAGTTCCAGGGTGAATCGTGTACTTTAATTTGTGGGCTTCCTCTAAGATCACTTTCCTGAGCTCCCCAAGTTTCGGGACCCAGATTCTCCCACTAAGACACTTCACCCCTCGACTATCTTCCACTAGTGAGGTTGTTTGCCCTACCATTCTTTCCTTCTTGATATTCTCAGATTCGAGCGCTACGGCTTGACATTTCTTTATCTCGGCTAACAAATTGAACGTCACCTCGGCCCTCATGGACACAATGTTGGGGGTCTCATTCCTTTCTTTTCGGCCCAAAGCGTCTGTCACTACGTTTGCCTTACCTGGATGATATTCAATCTTACAGTCGTAGTCGGTCAATAATTCAATCTAACTTCTTTGGCGCATATTCAACTCTTTTTGGTCAAAGAGGTGACATAAGCTTTTGTGGTCCGTGAAGACCTGACACTTCGTCCCATACATGTAATGTCGCCAAATCTTCAGAGCAAAAACCACGACCGCCAATTCTAAATCATGCGTGGGGTATCGAACCTCGTGATCCTTTAACTGCCGGGAGGCATAAGCGATCGATGCATCACTGAAAACCACTAAATCATCAGCCTTTGAAAAGCTTCTTCTTGTTTTTCTGACCAGGCGAACTTGACATTCTTCTTGGTTAAAGAGGTCAATGGTGTGGCAATACGCGAAAAGTCCTTTATGAACTTTCGGTAGTATCCCGCCAGCCCGAGGAAACTTTGAACTTCTGACGGATTCTTAGGTTGCTCACAATCTCGGATGGCTTCAATTTTAGACGGGTCTACCATGATCCCTTTCTCGGACACCACGTGTCCGAGAAATTGCACCTCTCTCAACCAGAACTCGCACTTGGAAAACTTTGCGTACAGTTTCTCTTGCTTTAATAGCTCGAGAATCGTCCGAAGGTGGCTTTCGTGCTATTCTTCCGATCTTGAAAATACTAGGATGTCGTCTATGAACACTATCACGAAGTTGTCTAAATAAGGTTGGCACACCCTATTCATTAGGTCCATGAAAGCTGCCGGGGCGTTGGTTAGCCCGAACGGCATCACCAAAAATTTGTAGTGTCCATACCTGGTTCTAAAAGCGGTATTTGGCACATCCTCCTCCCTTACCTTGAGTTGGTGATAACCCGACCTCAAGTCTATCTTAGAAAAGTAACTGACTCCTTGCAATTGATCGAACATGTCGTCAATTCTCGGTATAGGGTACTTGTTCTTGATCGTGACTTTGTTGAGTTCCCGGTAATCTATGCACATACGCTGTAACATCCTGGATTTTCAATAATATTATTTTAGTGAGAATTGGGATTTAATGGGATTTTGGTTTAAACCTTGAATTATGTTGTAATTTTATAATTCAATGAGGTTAAAATGTAAGAAAGTAAAGTGTGGTGTTACTTTTGGAAATGTTGAAACTTAAGGGTGTGTTTGGTCATTTATGGAAAGTGTGTATGGATAAAGTAGCTGAAATCAGATTCTTATCTCATTTTGTGTTGGGTCGGTTTGGAAAATCAAAGAGAAAAGTGAGAAAGAAGAGAAGAGGAAGAAAACAAGAGTTTGGCTTCAAATTGGTAAGGAAATTGATCATGTTTTCAGATAAAATTTGTTATAGATGCTGGGTTGTAAACGAATCTGGTTGTTGAATTGGTTTTCAGAATCATTAACAACAGATTGGAGCATCAGATTGTGCAAAAGTGGGTTTTCTTCAAAAAGGTGAGTTCATTTGTTGTTTGTGCAAATCAGTGTTTATATGTTAAATTAAACCTTGAAATAGCTGTATAAATTGGTTATGAACTGTATGGAATGGTCTGGAATGAGCTGAATAGAACAGATATGGGATTTGGATCAATTTTCTGAGTTTCAGCCGTAGTTTCCGGATAAAACCACGTATCCGGAAACCCCTGTGATGAATGTTTCCGGACGCAGAAGAGTATCCGGTAAGTCTAGTTTTATTGTAAGTTCCCGGATAAAATAGTTACCGGATAGTATCCGGGTTGCTTTAGTTTCCGGGTGTTGTCCGGATTTGATAAGTATCCGGAAAATATGAATTATCCGGAAAGTAGTGGTATCCGGAATGTTTGGTTACCTGGTGAGTTGCAGCTATCCGGAAAAGTATAGTTGTCCGGATAGTTTAAGGTATCCGGAAACCCCTGTTGTCCGGACACTTTTGAGAAATTGAGAATGTTAGGTTCTGATGTCTGGATGCTGTTTCTAGATGTTATGTCTGGTTAAGCTTTCTAAAAATTTTCTGGGGGCGCTGCCCCCAGACCCCGCAAGGGCGTTGCCCCTTGACCCCATCCGCTAACCGGGTAGCGGAACCCCCGTGCTAAGTCGCCGAAGGGGGGGCATTTGAGGATGGAAATGCGATAGGTTATCTAGTATTCTCAGAGTTAAGAATATGATATGAGATGTGGTGTGATATGTTGTTATGCATATACGTTAGTAAAAGTGTAATGGATCCATAGGCACTAATGGTTATGTACACGTGGAATAGATGAAGTTAGTCATTATTCTGATGTGTGTGGTACTAATGGTTATGTACACGTGGAATAGATGAAGTTAGTCATTATTCTGATGTGTGTGGTACTAATGGTTATGTACACGTGGAATATATGAAGTTAGTCATTATTCTGATGTGTGTGGTACTAATGGTTATGTACACGTAGAATAGATGAAGTTAGTCATTATCCTGATGTGTGTGAGAAACCCTGGAATAAACGTAATTCTCGGTTTCTAAGGAAGAAGAGGGATTGACATATGTAATTGTAATCTCTACTTCCTTTCCTAAGAAATGGGCATGTGTATATTGCGATTTCTTAGGTGGGAGCATTAATCTAGAATCTGAGAAATATTCGTAGTGTGGCTCTGGAATAGGATATGAATGGAAATGGGCATGTGTATATTGCGATTTCTGGAATAAGAGTATTAATCTAGAATCAGTGAAGATTCGTAGTGTGGCTCTAAGACATGATATGATGATGGAATGTGTGTCAGTCATATTCATGGGTTTGGATGGAAATCGTGTTAACGGAATAGAGTTACACGTATGGTAAGAAAAGGGTAATCAGGTTTGATATAACTTGTTTACATTGATTTTGCAAACATTATTGTGGAAAAGAATGTTCTCACTAGGCGTTGGCCTAATCGTTTCAATATAATGTTTTCTTACCAGGTACTAGCTCGGGAAAGTAAAAGGGATGTGGGACGAGCGTTTTAGAATAGCAAGGAAGTCAATTAACAGAAGGAGAGTTTGAGGGATTGCTTAGATAACTTAGTAAATCTGATTATAGTGACATAATTAGATTAATAAGTTATTTGTAGAATCCTGTATATGTAAATGTACTCTTGATGATTAATTCACTTGCTATTTTTGTAAGTTTGAAGTTTATATTATCATAACTTGTGGAAAAATTGAGGTTCAAATTAGCCCGGAATTTGGGGCGTTACATACGCATAGTATCGTCCTTCTTTTTTCACGAAGAGAACTGGCGCTCCCCACAGAGACGTACTTGGTCTAACGAACCCCTTATCTAACAACTCTTGCAACTGCGTCATCATTTTTTTCATTTCGGACGGCGCCATACTATAAGGCGCGCGGGCGATTGGTTCAGCTCCAGGCATTAGATCAATTCTGAACTCGATCTGACGATCCAGGGGTAGACTTGTTAAGTCATCCGAAAATACTTCCAGGTACTCACTTACTACTCGCACGTTATCCACCCCACGCTTTTCCTTCTTGGCGTCCACCACGTACGCCAAGAATCCCTGACAACCCTTCCTCATACACTTAGTAGCCCTGATCATAGAGATAAGGCTAGTCTTCCTATCACGGCGATTCCCATAAATCACTACGGAATCCCCATCAGGTAACCGAACCCTCACCAGCTTTTTGTTGCAAACAATATTTGCATCATTCTTAGCTAACCAATCCACACCCAACACCACGTCAAACTCTCCCATTGCCATGGGATATAATTGCATGGGCACCAACCTCCCTTCTATATCTATGACACAATCCTCTACCAACTCCTTAATGAAAACATGATTATCGTCGACAGTTTCCACCTCTAGTGCTCTCTCCAAACGTCTAGGCCTCACCCCCAAACATTTCATAAAAGCATGCGATACAAAGGAACGATTTGCTCCCGAATCAAATAACACCTTGGCACACAAATAGTTCACTAGAAACGTACCTGCCACCACATTTGGAACCTCCTCCGCCTCTTTCGCTATCATGTGGAACGCACGTCCCTTCGGACGCGCCGGTTCCGCTCCTTTATCATTTCCTTTCCCTCCTTGTCGTTCGCCATACTGGGCTGATCCCCCTTTCTTCAACTGTGGGCACTCATACCGCATGTGGCAAGTAGCCCCACATTGGAAACATGATCTCCCGCTACCCGGACAATCCTTTGAGGGCAATCCGCACCGGTAGCACGAATTTGTACCTGCCATGCACTCTCCCCGGTGCACCTTGTTACACCTCCTGCACGACTTATCAGCAGTACCTCTGTTAACATGGTTCTTCGATCGAAGCACTTTTCCTTTCCTCGAGTCACTTCCTTGCCCGTCCCACTTGCATTTCTCACCACCCTTCTCAGACATCTGCCAGTTCTTTTCTTTCTCAGTCAACTCGGCCGCATTGATGGCCGCCTGAAAGGTAGTGGGATTCCTGGTCAATACCAATTCCCTAATGCTACTTTTCAGCCCATAGATAAAATGTTCCACTCGACGTTCCTCCGTCGGCACATACAGTTCAGCGAAGCGAGACTTCTCGATAAACTTAGAAGTATATTCTCGCACCGACATTTCCCCATGTTCCAATCCCATGAACTCTTCCTCCAACTTCTTCACTGCCGCGAGTGGACAAAACTGTGCTTTAAATCTTTCCACAAACGCTTCCCACATCATTCCCTTAGCCATTGCAGAGCCCTTTCCCCAGTTTCGGCATCCCACCAATAAACTGCATCAGACTTCAGCATGGATAGGGCAAACGTCACTCTATCCCCATCGGCACACTTGCACGTATCAAATACCAGCTCCATCTCCTTAACCCATTTCATTGCTAGAACGGAGTCACATTCACCTATGAAAGTAGGGGGCTTGCATGAGGCAAAGGCCTTGTAACTGCATCCTTTAGCTGCTGACTCATTCACCTCCAGAGGGGTCGATTTTGAGTGACTCTCAGTACCGGTCACTAGTGGACTTGACAGCTCCACACTTTCCCGGTTCTCACTCGCCTCTTTGCTTCTCGATGTTGTCTGATCCTGCTTGGTAAGGAGAGCTTGCAGAGTCTCCTGAATTTTACCAGTTCAGCATCCAGATTCTCTCGGGTTACGAATGCAGATCTGCGGCCTCGACCACGTCCCCTCGGATGATTTACCCTTCTCACAGTAGCTGAACTCTCCTGATGAGAGTCCTCTTGGTGGGCGGGGATTTCCACTTTCCTCGCCCTTCGAGTCACACGGGTCGTTCTCCGGATCAGGTTCCCCCCCTCCCCGGCCACTTGGGTGGCGGCCCGGCGGGGTGTTCTTCCCCAACCCCTTCTACGAACCCTACCCCTTCTGCGGTTAACAGTCACCCTTGTAGGTTCCAACGGTCCATTAGCTAGGACCTCCTCATCCTGATTCCTTGGAACAGCAGGTACTGACCTACTCCTCAATGTTCTTCCAGCCATAGCGCTAAACTGAAAGAAACCAACAATTAACCTTTGCTAGACATGACACAACAAATTTGCTATATAAGGTCATTTAAGCACACACATGTACCTGTAAATTCGTAATTACACTGGCCAGGTGTAATCCCAAACTTACCTTACACGTTCGTCCTTGGCACCTTATTCCTAAGCGCATTTATAGTGATCGTTCCTAGAGGCAACCCTATGTCTTGGCTGTGTTCCTCATCTTACAGTTTAAGTTTAGGCCCGACTAGTCACCTAAATCCCTTAAACTAAGGCTCTGATACCATTTGTAACGTCCCAAAAACATAGCATGCAATATCATAGATTAAGCATTCAAATTACATATTAAAACTTGTCTCTAATCATTCATAAATCTAAGCTAGACAAAATTTGACAGCGGAAGCTTCTAATCCACAGCCGAGAGCTTCTATCTATAGTTATATTAGCCAAAATCTTGGAGTCGCCCTAAGCTCCAATCCTTCTTGTGCCATCTACTAGTTCTTACCGGAGGAACCAGTGTCACGCTTACCTGAAAATGGTTTAGTTTTTTGAAAGCGAGGGTTAGACCAAAAGGTCTAGTGAATTCCCTCCATAAAACATATACAACAGCATAAAAATCATTTTATAAAACCGTTCACATTCTTCACATAAACATCATCCAAGGTACTACACATGGTTCAGGGATCGCATTAGCTACCACGATCGGGGCCTAACGGACACCCTCTCGGCTCACATCGGAGTCCAAACGGACTCCCTTCTATTCGAGTAGGAAGGAAACGAATTCCATCCTACAAGCTCACCACAAATGCCCCAAAGGATCATCGGACCCCAAGGTACCCTGATCCCACTGTGTAAACCGACTTCACATAACATACACATAACGTATCGTAATCACAAGCGTGAAATCTTTAAACATCATTTCATTTGCTAAATAGCCCTTTTTAAATAAAACATACATTTCATGGAAAACATGCGTAACAGTTGGTAAGGACATTTCATGCTCATAACGAACCATAACCAGTAAAAACATTTAACATAGTACGTCGTGTAAAAAGGGGTTTAGGGAACTCACCTGATAGCAATCTCTTTCCTAACCTCGTGTCTCGTTCTGTCCTTATACCTAGAGCACAATTTATAATTTAATCAATGTCAACTCTGTTGGTGCAAGTGTACCACATCTCTATATATTTATATATATTTATTTTGATGATTACAAACACACCGTATTATTGTTTATCTAACAATTTAATCCAAGTGTGCAGTTGTTGAAGAACACGAAGATTTAAACTGAAGGGTTCAAGACGGAAGTGTTTACGTCGTCATCATTGTTTATAACTAATAATGATAAACACCCTAAAATAATATACCACTTGGATATTTCTAAAAAACCATAATTGATTTTAATTAAATAAGTTTTTGTTTTGAGAAGATCCAGCAAGATTTGGTTGCAGTCCTGGAAGGTACATATTCTGACGCCGGTATACCGTGGAGAATACCCGGTATACCGCGGGTACACTTTTGGCGGTATACCGCGGATGCACAATGCCGTTGGAGCTTACTGATATATAAATGATGCTTGCTGGTGATGAAGTAGACTAGACCACATAACAGTAACAACAAGCAGCAACCACACTCTCAGCTCTCTCATTTATAATATATATATTTTATAAAACATTTTTTTATAAAATATCCAAGTGTGAGATATTATACAAGAGTGATTACCCATTGTGAGTTATACTCCTCTTGTAAGTGTTTGAATAACGGGTGTGTGATCCTGTATATCTCGATAAGCTAAAGCTTGAGAGCCGTTTACTTTGCTCTGTATTTGGTTTGTATTCTACCGTAAAGAATACATTTATTGGATCGTGTCGGGAAGTGTCTCGGCTGCTGGTTTATCACAGTTGGTGGTAAATCAGTAAATCTCTGTGTCAAGTATCTCTAACCTTTATCTCTTTATTTATTCCGCTGTGCTTTATTATATTTGTTTATATAAACTGCTTTGCATTTATATTTATTTATATAATCTCTGTGTATTTGTTTATATTTACACTCTTCGTTATTATTTGTATACTCTGATTTATTTATACTGTTTCTGTACTGTATTTATTTATAAAAGAATTTTTGAAAGTAAAAGATTTAAATACAACCTTACCCCCCCCCCCTAGGTTGTCCAACAATTGGTATCAGAGCGGGGCTTTCAAAAATCGTCTATTTTATTTTTTTTAAATCCTTTTTTTTTTGTTATGGCTCAACAAAATGCTTGGTTTTCTAAATCTCTACTTATTGATTTCGAAAATTTTGATCTTTGGGCAAATTCTTTTGAACGTTATGTTCGTGGGATAAATCAAAATATTTGGGATATTATTATTAAAGGAAATTTCAAACCCACAAAATTTCAAAACAACAAAGTTGTTGAAAAACCTAGCTCGGAATGGTCCGACGAAGATGAGGCTAATTATTGTTTAAATTATGAAGCCAAAAATTTTCTCTTTTCGGTTCTTACTAACGATGATATTGAGCGTGTTTATCTCTTTGAAACTGCTCGTGATATTTGGGAGAACTTGAACATCACCTATGGTGGAAACTCAAAAGAAAAGAGAGACGAAACCCGAGATCAAAGAAATGAAGAAACTTGTCTCATCGTCGACTGCGAGAAAGAGGTATGTACTTCATACTCAAGTTATTCTAGTTGTAGTGATAACGATGATGATATTGATATGTTAAATGTCTCTTTTCAAAAATTGATTGTTCTCGTAAATAGTTTTAAAAATGAGAATGCTAAATTAAAAGAAGAATTATTATTATGTCAAAATGAGTTAAATAATAAAGTTATCACTTTAGAAAAGAAAGCATGCGAAAATATTGTTTGCAAATCTTGCATTGTCTTAAATGATAAAATTGCATGTTTAGAGAAAAGAACATGTGAAAATATTTTATGTACAAAATGCGATATACTTGAAAATGATAATGCATGTTTAAAAGCTAAATGCGATTTATATGAAAAAGATAATCTGTTAGCTAATGCATTTCAAAATAGCAATGATAAAGTGTTAAAAATGCTAAATATGCCTAATCGTATAAATTGTCGTAAAGGCATTGGTTCCGATACATGTGTTGATAAATGTTCGTGTAAACCCATTAAAAGATTTTTTGCATCTCCTAAAGTTGAAACGAGAAAACCCTATGTGCAAAAACCCCCATATATGTCAAAAATGAAAAATGTGAATTATGGGAGGAAACCGTATGCTCGCATGTATAATAGTAATTTTTCTAGACCTAAAAATAATGCGAATATAAATGCTTCATTTTACGTCTATGATAAATACGATCGTAAAATAAAAATGGTTAGAAAATGGACTCCGAAAGGAATGTTTAATGTTGACAATCCCGGTGGGATGCGTTTGTGGTTTTAAACCATTTTTATGGTTTTATATGTTGTCGTATTTTGTTTTATGTCGACAACATATTTTTTGCAGTTTATGTTTTATACTAACTGTTAAAAGGACCCATAAGAAAAGGGTACCACGAAATATTTTCTTTGCCTTTTGTAGGTGTTACCTGCCGAGGTTATAATACGTGGTTACCTGCCGAGGTTATAATACGTGGTTACCTGCCGAGGTTATAATACGTGGTTACCTGCCGAGGTTATAATACGTGGTTACCTGCCGAGGTTATAATACGTGGTTACCTGACGAGGTCATAATACGTGGTGATTTTTTTTATCACATAAAATTAACCGAAAATTGAAGCCTTAAGATCCGTTTTGGTGCAAGTGTTTCGTATTGGTTTGTATATCTTATGTCTCTATTGCTTTGTGCATTTTATTTTATCCCTCAAATTTTTATAAAATCAAATTGATATCGTTATTAATTTGAGGGGGAGCCTTTTTATTATCTTTACCCATGAGTTTATGCTACCTCAAATATATGCATATTTTGAGGGGGAGCATCTCTCAAGGGGAAGCATACCGTCCTTCTTGATCCTTTTTGTTTCGACAAACGGGGGAGAGAAACCGCATATGCTCTTGCTTAGCGGTTGTGTTTGTCATCATCAAAAAGGGGGAGATTGTTGGTGCAAGTGTACCACATCTCTATATATTTATATATATTTATTTTGATGATTACAAACACACCGTATTATTGTTTATCTAACAATTTAATCCAAGTGTGCAGTTGTTGAAGAACACGAAGATTTAAACTGAAGGGTTCAAGACGGAAGTGTTTACGTCGTCATCATTGTTTATAACTAATAATGATAAACACCCTAAAATAATATACCACTTGGATATTTCTAAAAAACCATAATTGATTTTAATTAAATAAGTTTTTGTTTTGAGAAGATCCAGCAAGATTTGGTTGCAGTCCTGGAAGGTACATATTCTGACGCCGGTATACCGTGGAGAATACCCGGTATACCGCGGGTACACTTTTGGCGGTATACCGCGGATGCACAATGCCGTTGGAGCTTACTGATATATAAATGATGCTTGCTGGTGATGAAGTAGACTAGACCACATAACAGTAACAACAAGCAGCAACCACACTCTCAGCTCTCTCATTTATAATATATATATTTTATAAAACATTTTTTTATAAAATATCCAAGTGTGAGATATTATACAAGAGTGATTACCCATTGTGAGTTATACTCCTCTTGTAAGTGTTTGAATAACGGGTGTGTGATCCTGTATATCTCGATAAGCTAAAGCTTGAGAGCCGTTTACTTTGCTCTGTATTTGGTTTGTATTCTACCGTAAAGAATACATTTATTGGATCGTGTCGGGAAGTGTCTCGGCTGCTGGTTTATCACAGTTGGTGGTAAATCAGTAAATCTCTGTGTCAAGTATCTCTAACCTTTATCTCTTTATTTATTCCGCTGTGCTTTATTATATTTGTTTATATAAACTGCTTTGCATTTATATTTATTTATATAATCTCTGTGTATTTGTTTATATTTACACTCTTCGTTATTATTTGTATACTCTGATTTATTTATACTGTTTCTGTACTGTATTTATTTATAAAAGAATTTTTGAAAGTAAAAGATTTAAATACAACCTTACCCCCCCCCCCTAGGTTGTCCAACAAACTCAACTCTAATCATAGATTCTTCTCTACTCTGAACCCCCCCTAAATTAAAACGGATCTCTAATTATATAGTGGGCCCCTTTTTAATCATTTGCGGACCTTACAAAAAAGTTAAGCCCAAAAGAAACAAAAAGGATTTCCGGCCCAACATTACATTCCGGCCCACGGTTTGTGTTCCAGATTATGCTGCCATTCCGGATCCATTTGGAATGGATTCCGGATCATGTTGCCATTCCGGATCTATTTGGAATGGATTCCGGATCATGCTACGGTCCAACCATTTCCGGATCATGTTTGGGTAGGTTCCGGATCCCAAAATTTGAAATCACATTCCGGCTCATCGTATGATTCGGTCCATGTTCCGGTGTTGGCGATTTCGACCGAAACGTAAATTCTTTAAATATAATTTAACACTACAGATTAACCATTGAGGATTTTTAATATTTTAACCTCTCTTAATTTATACATATAAATCCTTAACCTCAAAACCCATTTGGACACTCGATTAAATCCTTGCACAGTCTAAAATAGAGTTAGACTCCATTGATGTTCTTATCAGTAATACACAACTTAAACAAAGAGATAAACCACAAGTGTGATTTATTCAGCTATCCATTATGCAAGGAATTTACATAGAGGAAACAATTACTTACCAGAAACGAGTTTCTTCTATTTGATTTCAGTGCCACGCGTTCTCTTCTCCTTCTGCTCTTCTTCTCAGCCGCCAACACAGTGCACAAAATGCTCAAATGATTGAAAACCTAGAGAAATGAATACTTTTATATCTTTCTCAAATTGCTAGAAAGTCCCTAAACTCAAACCTTCTTTTCTTAGACTTTAGCCACCAATTTTCACATTTTGCTAGAAATCTGATTGTTACAAGTAAGCAACGCATATGTAATGTTACATGTAAATACTATTCATTTTACCCCTATCATCTGTATCCAGTGCTCCTCCCAGATCCATGAAGGATTGTATGCCCTCAATACACCATAGTTGGTACCATCATACGGGGGCATCCCATTTTTTGCCGCACCCTCCGCTGCCTTCCGCACCATACCCATGAACCGCTTCTTTAAGACATTTTTCCAAGCAGCACGGATTCCTCTGTCGAAAGTGGGCTTCCATTGATATTGGGTCTAGAAATATATTAATTGCGTTAGTTTCAACAACACACCATGTATTTGATCTAAGAACTGACATACAAAAGTAAGTACAAATCGTAAAGCGAGGCCTTTAAACATGTTATTCACTTTTCCAAGTTGTCCATGACCCACCATCCGGACCTCACGAGGAACTCTCTTCCAAGTTGTCCATGACCCATTAAACATGTTATTCACTTTTCCAATGATACCTTTTCTCGTCGAAACATCATTAAACCTACAACGAGATCGATATAAACACAACAAATATTAATATCAATTATTTAAGTAAAATAATATTACATTTACAAGAATATACATACTCCATATTATTTTCTTCAAGCATGCTGATAACCCTCATCTGTGAGGGATGAGCAGTAGTCTCCAGTTCCAAGTTGTTACTACCCCCACTAACATCAGATGCATCTGACTCTATGACAATCCTCCAGACCTGCAACGTCCGGTGTCCGAACAGTCTCTGCAACATCGTCCGATGGAAAGAGTTAGATGATTTATTTTAAAAAAAAATCAAGAATTTAAATATTTAAAATAAGAAAGTTTGTTGTTGTTTTTTCAAAAGAAACTTTAAAGACCTAAACATTACAAATAAAAAAATGATTTTTTAGACTTTCCTCTATAATATAACATTGATATACTTTTATTATTTCTAATGAAAATGAATTTTTTCCTTAAGTTATCCTACGTTTATATTATATGATATTATATGATATATATATATATATATATATATATATATAAAAGTTGGAATTTTGGGGAGGATATTGTTCCATAAAAGCTGATTCATATCTCTGGTGACAGAATAGTACAACATTAAATAATCCCACGGACAGGGACGCGCCAAGGGTAAATATGTCCATCCACCTTGCTTTTGCTTTGTGTCTCCAAGTATGTGGTCTGAGCTATATCATTTTCTGTCCTCTTTTTTTTTCTTTCTAATTATCAATAAATAATTTAATATTTCGTTAATTGAAATTCTTTTTTAAAGATTATACCCCCTAACACCATCCGCATCCCTTTAATACCAAACTCTTTTTTAAAGTGTTACATCATTTTTGTAATAACACCTTTTATATTCATGCAAGACCAAATTCCTTTCTAAATTAATAAACTATAATATAAATAATTATAAAATATAATATAACTAAAATTTTACTTTTGTTTTCTTTTATCTATTAGTATTTGTATTTTCGTAACTTTTTATATTAATATACTTTTATTTTAGTAGTTTAAATAAAAAACATTGCATAAAAATATCATTTATTTAAAGTAAATCGTGGGTGTAAAATTTTAATAAAAATAATAAAAAATAATGTTCAAATAAACTAATAAATTAATTAAATTTAATAAACATATTAATAATTAATGTTTAAACAAACAAGCAAATAAATTAATTAATTAAATTAAACAAAAATAGATTTATTTTATATATATTTGTTTGTGAAAGACCTTGCAAGCCACATGGCATGTCATGTCATCTTGCAAGACTTTGTGCAAGACGTGTGTGGATGTTCTAAGAGGTTGTTTGTTTACCTCTTAATATTTCATTAAAAGGCAACCTCTGAATCGTTCAGAGGTGAATCTTGTTTGGCAAAAAAAAGTTTGTTCCTTAATGGTTCCAAAATCTTCTGAATGATTTAGCATCTTGGACCACCCTTAACCATTCAACACCCTGATTTCATTCTAAACAAATATCAAACAATCATATTTCATTTTGCACTATATCATAAAAATCTTTTAACCATTCTGATCACTTAATCATTCTACATCAAATTATTCAGCAATTGCCAAACAATCCCTTACTATATTTCGAGTACATTTTACATATAATATTATTATACCATCAGAAAAACTTAAACATAAATTGTTTTTAGTATTAATCGTTACAATAGTGTTACTTAATACTTTTCGCTACAAAACCATTAAACCAATGAATAAATAAATAA
Source organism: Saussurea involucrata (assembly GCA_033807775.1). Lineage (NCBI taxonomy): Eukaryota > Viridiplantae > Streptophyta > Magnoliopsida > Asterales > Asteraceae > Saussurea > Saussurea involucrata. Next base: position 6,301,461 of record CM066323.1, read on the forward strand.
ATGTTACATATATAATTACTTTTACTTTTTGAATCAATGTAATTAAAAAAAAATCTTTGCAATATACATTTTAATTTTTATCAAAAAGTAAAATAGTATATTTTTTGGGAATTTAATTAAAATACCCTAAGTTTGACATTGACTTACCAAAATACCCCATTTCTTGAAAAATTTACCAAAATACCCTAATTTTTCGCGAAGGGAGCCCGCGATCGCGGACAGGGACCAATTGTGAAAATTTTTGTGCTTCATATTTACACTTTCAGTCCCTGGCCCGCGATGGGGACTGAAAGTGTAAATATGAAGCACACAATTTTTCACAATTGGTCCCTGCCCGCGATCGCGGGCTCCTTTCACGGAAAATTAGGGTATTTTGGTAAAATTTTCAAGAAATGGAGTATTTTGGTAAGTCAATGTTAAACTTGTGGTATTTTAATTAAATACCCTATTTTGTTTAACCTGTTTTAATTGTTTATGGTAACAAAATTTGTTTTTATAAGATTTTTCACATCGATTTTTAATAAGTTTCTTAAGAAACTGATATTATAAGTTACTTGTACAAGATTGTAAACTCTTTTATACCAACGTAGTCCACGTCTACCTTTTGACTATTAAATTAAAAGTTCAGCTAACTATTCTATTAGAATAGTTGTTGGTGTCTTAAAAAATCAATTTCTTTTAAATGAACTGATAGGTTTTATTCGTTTAACTATACGTTATTGGTATTGGTAGTCCACAAGTTATAATCTAACTTAAAATCATGGTGGATGTTATTGGTAGCCCACAAGTTTAAGCTTATAACGAGCTCGCAATCCTTTCCAAGTGGGAGTGTGGGACAGGTTGATACAAATTCCTCCACTAAAATTTCAGACGTCCTTGTCAGGTCTTCCTGTAATCTTCCTTGTAATCGGCAATGTGGGATATGCCTAGTTTGTTACGAACATCTCCCCTTTGAGACTCGTCATGCTCAATGAGGTTTGTCACACTATCCCGATGGTACAAAGATCTGTTTTGAACTTTTGATACCATTTGTAACCCTCCAAGCCCAAAGCAACATATTAATATAAAACCCACTAATTCAATTTAAAACCATGGTAGCACATAGCTTTGAGCTTGTAAAGAACTCACAAATCCAATTCTCCATCCATGAAAAAGGGGGGAGTACAATTTACAAAGGTGCCTTTAACTTAGTCATACCTCGTAAATTATCTAAAAAATTACTAATATTTTAATCAAAAAAATTACATCAAAAAAACGAGAATTCCGTGCTCTTCGATATGACATCCATCTCGATATAGTTTTTTTTTTGTTTTAACCGTTTTTACGTGAAATGTCATATATGTGTTATATTCATTATGAATATTTATGTACGTTCAAGTGTGTACAACATCTCGACACCGTAAGTTCGTAACTCGATATCATCTTCTACAACACTTTCTTCAACGTCCTAAGGCATCGTGTTCTTCATTACCTTAACCCAACACCCATCGAGATGAATCGGAAACCTATCAAGTTTCGATTGTGAACCGAAGAACAAAAGAAAGTGTGTCACGTCTCCACATCTTCACGTTCACTCATGTATTATTCTTCGTGAATAATGTATCATTCAGTATGAATAATACATCATTCAGGGTGAATAATACACGATTTATGAATTCGTTTATTATTCATCCTGAATGTTATATAATTCATCTTGAATACTGTATTATTCATCCTGAATATTGTATTATTCATCATGAATAGTGAATGAACGTTCATCTTTGTTATTCATATTGAATGTGGACACTTGGAGATGTGCATACATATTCATAAAGAATAAAACCAAGTTTCGATTGTGAATCGGAAAACAAAAGAGAATGCGTCATGTGTTCACACCTTCACGGGTCATTCATATATTATTCATCATGAATAATGTATCATTCAGGATGAATAATACAACATTCAAGGTGAATAATACACGATTCATGTTTAATAATACATGAATCAGGAATTCATGTATTATTCATCATGAATGTTGTATTATTCATTTTGAATACTGTGTTATTCGTCATGAATAGTGAATGAACGTCCCCCTTTGTTATTCATACTGAATATGGACACCAGGAAACGTGCATACATGTAACATCTCGATTTTTCTTATAAATATTACGTTTGGTGTATTAAATAATTTGAGTACAATTATGTGATAAATTAATTTTAGAGTTTAACCCCGATTAAGTTACGTTATGGGTTTTATTGGAATTATATGTTAAGGGGTAAACTTTAATTGTAATTTATAAGTTGGGGGTGGATTTTGTTAGATAATGAAGGTGTGAGGGGCTGTTTGGTTAAGGTGATTAAAGTCCATCACCATCACCGCCCTAGTTTGGACAAAAAGAGGAGATAAGATATATTTGTATTCTCTTCATTTGGTGTGTGTGTGTGTGTGTTTCTTTGTACTAAAAGAGAGAAACAGAGAGAAAGAAAACAGAAAGTGAGAAAAGAAGAAGAAAAGAAGAAGAGAAGAGGAACATATTCCTGCTGCAAGTTAAGAATTCAAACTGGTGTAAACAAGGGTGCTGTTTGATTTGAAGTTGATTGTGCAAGAGAAGTGGGTTTTATCTCCATAAGGTGAGTTCATTCTACCCTTTCTTATGTAAACTGTTTTAAGCATAAAATTAATGTTTGGAATATGTTAGAAAACTCATTTACAAAGTACTGGTATGTTTGGTTTGGAAGAAATGGGTTTAAATTGATATCTGGATAGAAATTTTAGAGAACAGATCGGAGTTACCAGACAAACTTGATAGTGCCCGGTAATTCCTCTTTGTTGGTGTCTGGTAGATGAAGTATCCGGAAACCCCTGTGCTAAGGTATCCGGACGAGACACATATCCGGTAAGTTTCTCTTTCTTGTAGTTTCCGGATGAAATTAGATACCGGATGGTATCCGGATTTCCTTGGTTTCCGGATGTCATCCGGATTGAGTATGTTTTCGGTAAGTATCCGGATAGTACTAGTATCCGGTAAATAATGATGTCTACCGGAAAGATTCGTGTATCCGGTAAGTTGTGGGTATCCGGAAAGTTATGTTATCCGGATAGTTTGAGGTGTCCGGAAACTTTTGTTGTCCAGTCACTTTTGAGTACCCGGTAACTTTAGGTTTTGTTAACTTCTGGAAGGGTACGATTTAGGAATTGAAATACAATCCTAGTAGCTTGAACATACTTACAGTTGAATGGTAATGTGTTATGCTTAAAGATTGTTTTAGTTTGATACTATGCAGGTGTGTAGTAAGTGTAATGGATCCATAGGCACTAGTTGTTATGAACACGTGGGATAGGCGTGGATTAATCGTAATTCCAGCGTGTGTAAGAAATCGAAGGGATTGGCATGTGTAATTGTATTTCTCGATTTCTAAGGAAGAAAAGGGATTGACATGTGTAATTGTAATCTCTACTTCCTTTCCAAGTAATTGACATGTGTAATTGTGATTTCTTGGATATGAGCATTAATCTAGAATCCGTGGAGATTCGTAGTGTGGGCTTTGGAACATGATACAATGCCTGACCTGGTGTCGGTCATATTCATGGAATCGGGTATAACCCCGTCATTATAAGATGTTGAAACGTAGGGTAAGAAAAGGGTAAACCAGGTTTGTTACGCCTTGTTTACGTTGATTTTAAAAGTATTATTTTGAAAACGAATGTTCTCACTAGGCGTTAGCCTAATCGTTTCAAACTCTATTTTTTTACCAGGTACTAGCTCGGGAAAGTAAAGGGATGTGTGACGAGCGTTTTTAAGATAGCGGAGAAGTCAATTAACGAAAGGAGATTTTGATGGATTTCTTAAATAACTTAGTTAATCTGATTATAGTGATATGATTAGATTAATAGGTTATTTGAAGAATTCAATATTTGTAAATATGACTCCTCATAGTTAATTCCCTTCTTATATAAAAGTTTAGATGTTATTCTACCATAACTTGTTATAATTTTGAGGTTCAAATTAGACCCGATTTTTAGGGTGTTACAATACATATTCATACCGAATATAACACATATATAACATTTCACGTAAAAACAGTTAAAATGAAGGAAAAATTATATCGAGATGGATGTCATATCAAAGAGCACTAAATTCTTGTTTTTTTGATGTAATTTGTTTGATTTAAATATTAGTAATTTTTAAGACAATTTATTTTAAACTTTAAGGGGTAAAAAATTTTTAATTAAAAAAGAAAATAAAAAGTCAAAGATGCTAGTCGCTAATTTAAATTTCCAGATTTGTCCCTAATCACTTCTCAATTGGTTTCATTAAGTTTTAACCATTGATTATTTTTCCAAATCTTGATCAATGGGAGTGGCTTGTCCTCATGTTCACAATTGAAAATGAGTTTTCATTTGAACTCACCCCTATATATATATATATATATATATATATGGGTGTTCATCGGTTGACATCCAATGGATGTGAGGGGAACCGAACCGATCCAATCATTCATTGGATGTTGGATTTTTCCAATTCAATGGATGATTGAATCAGTTCGGTTCCATCCATTGGATATTCTCATTGGATATTCGTTGGATTGGATCGGATCCATCCAATGTGTTGGTGCAAGTGTACCCAGCTTTAATATTGTGATATATTTTTGGTACACATAAAATCACATCTCCATATTTATTTTGATGATTACAAAACACACCGCATTATTTGTTATCTAATATTTTATCTGAGTGTGCAGCTATTTAATTATCTCGATAAATTTTATCTGAAGAATCCAAGTCTGAAGATTTGCGTCATTTTATTTTAAAATGATAAACACCCTATAATAATATACCACTTGGATTTTTCTAATACTGTCTTTTTAAATAAACCAAGTAACATCTTATCATCTTGCTGGATTGTGAAAGTTTTGTTTCTAGAAGACCTGCGCATGCGTACTGCTTCCTGCACCTTTTATCTGGGCGGTATACCGCGGTGTAAAGCCGGTATACCGCGGCGGCTTGATGTTACATCTCTGACTGATTGGAAGTGCTTATGTCTGGGCGGTATACCGCGGTGTTTAGCCGGTATACCGCGGGTACCATTTCCGTTGGTTTTTGCAGGGTTGACTTTCTCACTGCAGCGTACCTTTTTCCTCTGCACGGTATACCGCGAGACTTAGCCGGTATACCGCGAAATGCCATGGACTGTTGCTCATCCAGTATAAATATCTTGCAACCTCCAGCATTCAAGACCACGAATTTACATTAACTCCTCTGCATTTGATAAAGACTCTGCAGCTTCTTCTCTTGATATTTAAACTGTTAAAATTATAAAACTCGTTTTTGAGTAAGAAATCTTGAGTTGATAGCAGATTAAAATCTCTCGATTAGTTGAATCAGCAACACAACTCAAGTGATCAAACTCTCTAAAAAATATCCAAGTGATAAACCTTATTCAAGAGTGATTATTCATATTAAAATTATACCCTCTTGTAAGTGTTTGAATAGAGTGAGTGATCCACATAAATCTCTCAAAGTAGAGTGATTCGCGTTTGTTGTACTAAGGTTTGTGTTTCTACCGTAAAGAACACGTTTTCGTATTGGATCTCCGAGAAGTGTTATTTTCTCGAGGTGGACTAGCCAACTTTGTGTTTGGTGAACCACTTTAAAAATATCGTTGTCAAGTATTTTCTTTCCCTTATCTATTTACATTTCCGCTGTGCATTTAATTATATCTGTTATATAATTGTTGTATATTTATTCTTTTATACTCTGTTGTATTTGTTCTGTTTTTTATTCCGTATTTGTTTGTAAAAGAATTTTTGAAAGTAAAAGATTTTAAATACAACCTTACCCCCCCCTTAGGTTGTCTAACACAATGTTTTTATGTTTCTTTCTAAAAAAAATAGTTTTTATTTTTTACAAATGTTTTTAAACTATAATGTTTTAAAAATAAAAACTTTTTACTTTTGAAACTTTGAATTATAATGTATTGGATGGTAGTTGGATGATAACCGGATGAGTGGTTGGATGATAATCAGATGACTGGTTGGATGATAATTGGATGGTGAATCGGTTCGGTTAGGTTCGGTTTTGGTCGGTTCTGGACTGTTATTCAAGAACCGACCGATCCAAACTGGATGTTGAAAATTTTGATCCGATCCGATCCAATTACAATTGGATATCCAATCAAGGTTGGTCGGTTCTAATTGGATCGATCAGTTCTGATTTGATCGGTTGACTTTCTACACACCCCATATATATATATATATTTCAATAATATATTGGACCATACCATATATTTATGTTTGTGAGTGACAATCTAGAAAAGTGAATGTCACACTTAAAAAGACATGACACCATATTTGAACATGATTACAAATTCATTATATATTTAAGGAAAAGAATGTTCTATTTCTTTTAATAGATACACATACTTTAAATGGAATTTGTTAGGTGTTTGATTTGATTTTGTTTTTAAAAAATTATCATATTAAATATTAAAATGACAAATCTACAGTCATTTTAAAGAATGTTAAAACAAAAGTAAAAGGGGTGACATGGTAACCTTAGAAAGAAGAAGGACCAGTTTGCAAATTAAAGAAAAATATAGATGTCGAGCGGATATTTGAATCACATGTACATTTGACATTCATTACCCAACCAAGCAGTTGATACGTCATTTCACACATCTCATTCATGTAATTACTAATTACCCTCTTAAAATACTATTTTCTTTTTAATAGGAAAAACATAATTAATATATATATATATAGAGGCGGGTTCAAACGAGGAGCGCACCAATTTAAGAAAATGCAAGGAGCACCGCCCATGTACTGAATCACATGTGATTCACTACACAAACCGCGGGACAAACCGCACGCTTTTGCAAACCGCGCGTGTCCGAATTTTAATCATAGTTGTGAATCACATGTGATCCACTACATGGGCGGAAGCCCCCCGATCAGTTGTGAATCACATGTGATTCGGCAGTAGTGAATCACATGTGATTTAGTACATGAGCGGTGTTCCTCGCGTTTCTCGTAAATTGTTACGCTCCTCGTTTGAACTTTTCTCTCTCTCTCTCTCTATATATATATATATATTGAGTTGATGGTTATGAATTAATATGATGGGTTCAAGTTTCAAAGCATTCAACATGCCGTATTAGGGTGCCAATAACAATGCCCTATATTATTCACATTAAAGAAAATTTAATTTTTTTTGCATTTTATATAATTAAATATTTAACCTTCTATTAATAAAAAAAATTATTGGGCTTTCTAGTGATTAGGATCAAGAAACTCTTTTAATAAATAAATCGTTGAATTTTTAGAAACTAGTTACCTATATATTTTTAACCAAAAAAACTATCTGTTATCGGATAGAAAAACTTTAAAATAAAAAGGGGGAAAATAAATCAGTTATACCGTTCTTAAACCATATATCATTCGAATCTCTCGCACTGAATTCAATCGCTCCCCCTCATCCCTCCATTGCCATTTGCTCTTTGTCCGCCCAACATTGTCGTTAACCCTTGCTATTGATCATCCTCATTTTAATCAATTTCTTTTGTTTTTCGATTCATCTCTTTTTATTTATTTAGTTGTTGTAAAATAGGGAGAATGGAAGACGAAACATATTATAAAAGAGAGATCAATGGTAGTGGCCAACAACAACAACAATTGCTAGTGTGAAGAATGGACAACGATGGAGCGGCGTGAGGGAGTGATTTCGTTGGGCGTGAGGTTTCTGAATAGCGTAATTTTGGAATGGTAAAGCTAATTTAGGATTAATTTTTTTACTTTAAAACAATTTTAGATTGTTACATGTAAGCTTTTTTGAATTAAAATTGTTTAACTAAGCAATTCTAAAAGTTCAAAATTTTATTTATTAAAAAACAGTTGTTCAGCGACTTGATCGTAAAATGAGAAAGTTTAATAGTTTATTTATTCAAAAAAAGTTTAGTAACTTAATCATATAAATGATACAGTTTATTGAGTTTTCTGGACTTCTTTCTTTAGAATATGTTTTTTACGAAAAAAATCATTAAAACTATTGATTGCAGTAATTATGATTTATAATTTTGTTTGGAGAAAATGTCAACAATGGTTTTAGAATCTAGACACTATTTAAGCTCTTGTTGCAATGGAAGGTTACTTACGATGACTTTAGACTATTCATTAGAGGTGGTAAAAACTGACTCGACACGCTAACCCGACACGAAATAAACGGGTTTGGGTAATACATTTCAACCCGTTTAAGTAAACCGGGTTGACACGACACGAAAATTAAACGGGTAAGGTTAGGGTTAAAAAATTCAACTCGAAATTGACCCGTTTAACCCGTTTAAATTAGGCCATTCTTTGAACAATTAAATATGGGCTTTGACTATTATCTATTTATGTATGGACAATTAAATATGGGCTTTGACAATTAAATATGGGTTTTGAAGAGTTAAAGTCCTAATTATGAGTTTAAATGTGTCAAAACACTGAGTTTTCACATTGTACACAAGAATCTGCGCACTGTTTTTGTAAAGGTTGTAGCGGTCTGATTATAGCTCCGAATTGCATGAATCCAGTTTCTGTGGAATCCTAAGATATCAATGAACAACTTTCATTTAGATGATAGTGTCCAAATTGGCTTCTAAATGGAAGAAATATATCGTAACTTATGGCATATAGAAGCTGTCAATTATGAGTTTTAAAGTTTCTGCCATGTTATTAGAAAATTCATAGAAAATCAACCGTTGGTCCAAATGAGGTGTACGATATACCGTTGGAAAGCTTAGAATGTCCTTAAGAACTGTTATGAATAATTAAAGTCCTAATTATGAGTTTAAATGTGTCAAAACACTGAGTTTTTGAATCAGCTCACATTGTACACAAGAACATGTGCACTGTTTTTGTAAAAGTTATAGCGGTCTGATTATAGCTTCGAATTGAATGAATCTTGTTTATGTGGAATCCCAAGATATCAATGAACAACTTTCATTTAGATGATAGTGTCCAATTTGGCTTTTAAATGGAAGAAATATATCGTAACTTATGGCATATAGGAGCTGTCAATTTCTGTATGTTTCACAAGGAAGTGAGATTTCCTCTCATCCCACATTGGTGGGAAACAAAAACCTTATGCTCTATGCCCACTATAAATATGATCTCACCCCTTGTATTTTTATTTGCATCACCCCCTTGACCCTAGCTTGGTGGTTTGAGTCCGTTGGCTTGGACCCTCTAAGTTGGTGCACCCTATTAAAAGTTTTATATTTATAAATGTTAAACGGGCTAGTGGATTAAACGGGTTAGCGGGTTGTGTCGGGTTAGACGGGTTAAATCATGTCGTGTTTAGGTTGAGATTTTCTGACCCGTTTATTAAACGTGTCGTATTCGGGTTAGGCACTCTCAACCCGTTTAACCCGTGAACCCGACACGACACGACCCGTTTGCCAGGTCTACTATTCATGGTCGTTCGAAGATTAATCGTTCAATGTTAACTATCCCAAAAATCCACAATTAAAAAATTATTCAAAATCTCATTTTTAATGGTTAATGACATTTTTTAGTGTGTTTTAATTTTTTTTTTTGAATAATACAAAAATGATAATTAATCAAGGTAAATTAAGAAATCTACAAAATAATTATACATAAAACATAACAAGTTATACATATATTCATTTTGAAGATATGTCATCAAAACTACAATAAGACAAAAAATAGTAAAGTTCATTTTCGGTCCTCAATGTCTTCAATTATTAAAGAATAACTTCAAAATTTTCAAAATCTAGGATTTGGTCTCGCATTTTGTCAAATCTTATCAATTTTGGTTCATCTATTTAACGATCGTTAATTTTTTCAGTTAAGTTCAGTTAAATGAAGAGAATAGTAACTCTCACTATTTTTTATTTCATATTAAAAATAAAAACATATTACATATTTTTAACTTTTAATATTTAATTGTAAAACACAAAAATAACCACCACCTTTGATTTTCATTTTTTTATTGAGGGATAAAATAGATAATTATACATATTCAGACGTTTGTAAGTTTATAAAAACAAACAGTCTTACTGCTTCAGATTCTAGATTTCAGATTTCAACACCATCTTTTAAAAATTAGAAGTGAAATCAAACTTCAGACTTCAACACATTTTAAAAAACAAACGTCACCTAAATTTAAATATTTAAACTTCAGGAATAATAGAAGTTAAAAATTGCAATTGTTAGAGCATCTCCAACAGCTTCTTCATTTTGGAGAAAATGGGGAATATGGGGATTTTGGGCAGGGCCGTTCCTGACATATTGTATGTCCTGGGCGAGATGTAAAAATGGGCCCTCGATAAGTATGATTTTTTTTTCAATATGTTGTCTTTTATCATCATAAATAAGTTAATAACATCGAGTTCAAGAAATATTAATAATTCATATAAAATTGTTTTTTCGAGAATTCCTAGACGCAAAATCAATCAATAATTATTTATAAAATAATATTATTTATCATATCATTTTTACCTAGCATCATAAATTCGTTCCACCGTCAAACACATCATATGATATACATTTAATATATAGACCAATATCATTTTATATCACAATACTGACTATTCAGAGTAACACTATATGCAAATTAATATAAATCGGTTGGGTTTCCATATCACCTCATACTAACGATTTCACCATTTTAAACTTTTAGGGTTAATGCATGCTTTTACGAACCATCAATCTTAGAATCAAAAGTCCATGTTGGTTATAACTTGAGATCTTATTCTTGTTATAAATATGGGATAATACTTAAATTATGCATTCAAAATTAGGTAATAAGGAAGTCCATAATGTATAAAAAAACAAAGTTAGTTTGAAATCCTAAATATAGATATATGGTGGATATTTCCATATGGTTGGTACTTTTTCTAAAGGAATGGGCTTTCTTAGTAATAACAAGAAATGTACTATATTTTAATATAAATGTTTGAGTCCTTAATATAATGTTAAATTATTTTTGGATCCTATTAGATATACTAAAAAAAATTGTGTTTTCTTTGTTGACTAATTTTTTAGAACTACTTCTATAAACTAAAAAAGTTTGGCCCCTACTTTTTGTGGGTTCTTAATATAATGTTAATTTTTTTTGTCCTATTAGATACTAAAAAAATTGTCTCTTTTATTGACTATTTTTTTAACTAGTACTATATATATACTAAAAAAATTTGGGCCCCTATTTTTTGTGAACCGTTAATATAATGTTAAATTATTTTTGGGTGCTATTAGATACTAAAAAAAATTTGTGCTCTTTTATTGACTAGTTTTTTTGAACTACTAATATATACTATATAGTATATATTAAAAAAAAAAGTGGGCCCCTACTTTTTGTGGGCCATGGGCGTCTGCTCGGCCTGCCCTCCCCTTGGTACGACCCTGATTTTGGGTCTAAAATATGCTCCAACAGCTTCCCCAAACTATCCCCATTTTGGAGAAAGTAGGAGAGAGAATACAATTTTCTTCAAATATGGAGATTACCCAAAAAATCATTACCAAGTGATAGAAATAATATTTTATTATTTTTCTTCTAAAAATTTGTTGGAGGTAATAATGTTTTGAATATTTTAATAGTATAATTAATGTTGAATTCTCTAAAATGAGGAATCTGTTGGGGATGGAAGTAATTTTTTTTGTGGATTTTAACTTTTGTTTTCCTATTTTGAAATTTTTTTATGGAAGCTGTTGGATATACTATTAGGGATCAAAACTGGACTTCTACCCTTCATGAAATTAGATATGCATTTTAGAAAGGTGTGGAACTGTGGACTTTGGAAGTTGAAAAATAAATGGAAAGAATAAAACTAATGATGGATATGCATGTATCTAGTCATCCATCCCATCCATCATGCATATGCATGTACACCAGGCTTTACATCATATCATACAATCTAATCCCATCTACTATTAAACCAATTGTTACAAAATACAATTTTTTTCTTCCAATTAAATCACCACTTTAAAAGAATTTTATTGATTTTTTTATTACAAAATTGATTTTACATGTAAAGAGCATTTTCATTAGATTTAAAAAAAATATTAAGGGGATATCAAAGTATAAATTATTACTTATATTAATAAAATATTGGAAAATTGATTTAAATAGCCATTCTACCAACTAAATTGGTTCTTAGTTATTTTTCTCCCGATTTTACATAAATATCACCACTTTCGCAATATATAGGTCCGTAATTATGTACTTAGATAAAAAAAACACTACAAAAAATCGAACATGATCAATTTTTCTTAAAAAAATTCAACACAAATCTGCAAAAAAGGAAAATCGACCAGTCAAAAGTACATTGAAGGTCGAAGGAAATTGACATGTGATGATTGTGGATTTAAGATCGTTGTATTCTTCACGGAGACCAAAACTACAAGTATAACGAGATCTTTATCTTTAACCGATTCGCCAATGGCAGCTAGAGCATCTGCATACTCATGTACAGGATTGAGATAAGCCTCTAGAATTTCATCACCTTTCACCTGAATCTTGAGAAGTTGAGTTTTCTGTGTATATTCCCTGGAGGATGTGTGAGGGGCATATGCTCGTTCTAGGGTAAGCCATAAATCACGGCAAGTTTCACCATAGACATGTCTAAAATACTGAAATTGAATTGCATGGAAATGTAAATAAGGTAATTAAATTACGAGAAATAAAGTGCGATAAAATAAACCACGGAAAGTAAGTTTCATCTTGATAATAAAGTTCTTCCATGTTTCACTCGAAAAACCATATTTCGGCTTTTTGGATAATAACCACAAGTCGTGAAAGTATTTTTAGTCCAATGTAAAACTACAATCAAAGTATTCTCCAAAAGTCAAAAACCAGTTTATGAATTTAACAAGTAAGACATAAATGAAAGACACATGTAAAATCAACCAACGAGAATTAAATTACTTGAAAATGTCATAAAACAAGAACCAACTTTCGGCCCTTAACAATAATTGAACAAAAACGAAAGGGGCCGAAAGTGTACAAGGATGAACCACAAGAAAAAATTACCAAAAGTATCTCCCACATGTGAAGTGATAACGGGACTTCCAAAAATGGAACATAAAAATGGTATGTTTATCCTAAGGTTAAACAACTTGTTTATAATGTCTAAATAAGGCTAAGGGCCCAAATACATCAAAACGAAGCTCCAAAAGTATTAATCTAATGTCCAAAAGATGGTCGAAAATCCGTCAAAAATCAGCCGAAACATAATCCCAAGAGTAGAGATGGCCAAAATACCGGGCCGGACCGGACCTCACTCCAAACCGGGCCCAAACACTATTCCAAAGCCTGAGCTTTTTTTTGGGTCTGGACCGGGCTTAAGCATCCGTTTAGGCTTTTATGAATCCGGGATTTGGGACTGGGCCTTAAACCGGGCCGGGACCGGGCCTTCACAACTATTTTTTGAAATTTATTAAAGTTATTCTAGTTATCTAATACACTTAAAAATGCGTAACTGGGTCGCTCAAATATACTTAAAAATACGTTTTATTATAGTTTCGATTGAACAATACATTAAAATCAAGAATGGTGAGAGAGATTTGCGTTTTTGCGTTTTGTAACTTGGTATGTAACCCCATACACTGACTATCCTATTTATAGTGTTGAGGAACCATTAAAAACAAAAAACAAAATGGTCAAAAATCATCAAAAACGATCATATAGCCGTTATATAACAGTTCATTTTTTCAAATGCATTCGGGTCGGGCTTGGATCCGGGCCGCAATCGGGCTTTGGCGAAACTTCCAAATACCTGGTTGTAACCGACGAGCCAAGGACTGGACTTTGGGCAGACATGGTCGGGGTTCATGCAGCCTGGGCTTCGGGTTTCTGACGGGCTAGGCCGGATCCGAGCCTGTTTAGCCATCTCTACCCAAGAGTATAGCCCAGGTCTCGTTCCTACATCTTCCTGTAGGAACTAATACTGCATACTTCCTAAAGGAACATATAGGACTAGTCAATAATTGCAAGTTTTGGCCAATTTAGCATATGCATCATTTGTATATTCCATACATCATACAAAACTCCATAAATAAAGTAAATGTAAAAGAATAAATGAAAATGACTCAACGTGATAACAAAATGACACTAAAAGATAAGAAATGTGTTGTAAAATAGAGTTAAAAGAATTAACCCTATCAATTACGCTTTTGAACAACTCTGTACGTAAACAACAAAATCGGCAACTCCCACTCAACCAATATAGCTTTTTTTTATTATTATTTAAGTTGTGTTCTAGTGTGTTCTTTGTGAAATATTGTTAGAATAGATTTTAATATTTTTTTCCCGCAACAATCTTGTTTTCTACGAGTAATTCTTGATTTGAAAATCAATAAGAATTAAAATTAAGTGAATTTTTTTGTACTATATTCATCCTACCCCACCCTCTATGATACTTTATGTATTTGTCATTTTACTTTCGGGACTAACAACCTCCGTATTAGATTCAACCAAACTCGCCTTCTTAATAATAACAAAATCATCATGATTCTCATCAATCCAACTCTCAGAACCCTATCCCTACCCCTCTTGCGACCCTCCAACGACGAAAACAGCCGTATTATGCCTTTGTATGTCCGTGAACACTACAATATGTCCCTACCCTCAAGGGACATATAAATATGTTTGTATAGATTGAGATAACTTTTATTTAAAATACTTTTTCAGAAAAAAACGTGTTTTATAACCGAGAGATATAAGCTTGGAAAATGTTGGCTCACTACCTGAATCCCTTGAAGAAATTTTTCTAAATAAGCTTATATTGGGAAATTAATTAAAATACCCTAAGTCAAACCAAGTGTTACTGAAATACCCCAAATCTCTCCCATGTTACAAAAATACCCCAAACATCCGCGATAGAGCCCGTGATCGCGGGCTCCAGGCCACGTGTCACCAAAGTTTGCCCACTTTGCCCGCATTGGTCCCTCAAGAATGCCCGCGGTCCAGCTTTCCCCCCTCAAGAATGCCCGCGTGTGCAGTTTTGGTCCCTGCCCGCGTTTGACTCTCGTTGACCCCCGCGATCGCGGGCTACACGTGTCCAAAGTTTGCCCACTTTGCCCGCGTTGGTCCCTCAAGAATGCCCGCGGTCCAGCTTTCCCCCCTCAAGAATGCCCGCGTGTGCAGTTTTGGTCCCTGCCCGCGTTTGACTTTCTTTGACCCCCCGCGATCGCGGGCAATAGTGCCACGTGTCGGCACAGGGTTAACCCTAAAGTCTGTTTGACGAACCAAACCCTAATTTTTCTTCGGCCGCACTATATAAGGGGGGGGACCAAAAAACGGCACTCTCATTTTTTTAATCACTCTCTCAATTTTTAATCAAACTCTCTCAATTTTCTCCCACTCTCTCAATTTTGTCGTGTGGAATACGCGTTCGGGTTTTGTGAAGATGTCTCGTATTACCTCTGTGGTATGTTTTCCTTATGTTTTTTGTTATTTTTTGTATGTTATTTTAAGTTAAGATATATGATTTGTAGGTTGTTATAGTGTTTATAACTTATGTTTGAATATGTTCTATGTTTAACATGATATGTATGGTTTTATGTTTGAATGTGATATTTGTATGTTATAATGTGTATGTTGTTATAGTGTGTTTTTTCATAAAAAAATTGTTAAGAGTGTTCTTTTATAAAAAAATTGTTAAGAGTGAGCTTTTATAAAAAAATTGTTAACAATGTTTTTTTTATAAAAACACACTTTTATAAAAACACACTCTTAACAATTTTTTTATAAAAACACACCCTTAACAATTTTTTATAAAAACAGTGTGTTTTTATAAAAAATTGTTAAGAGTGTGTTTTTATAAAAAAATGTTATAGTTTTATGGTTTTTATAATGTGTTTTTTTATAAAAAAATTGTTAATTTTTTTTTTTTACAAAAACAGTTTTTATAAAAAATTGTTAAAAATGTGTTTTTTATAAAAAATTGTTAAGAGTATGTTTTTATAAAAAATTGTTATAGTTTTATGGTTTTATGTTTGAATGTGATATTTGTATGTTATAATGTGTATGTTGTTATAGTGTGTTTTTTCATATAAAAATTGTTAAGAGTGTTTTTTTATAAAAAAATTGTTAAAAGTGTGTTTTTATAAAAAAAATTGTTAAAATGTGTTGTTTTTTATAAAAACACACCCTTAACAATTTTTTTATAAAAACACACCCTTAACAATTTTTTATAAAAACACACTCTTAACAATTTTTTATCTATATATAACACTATTATACGTTGAAATAAAATAAACCGCACTTTATCTATATATAACACTATTATACGTTGAAATAAAATACCACCGTACTTTATCTATATATAACACTATTATACGTTAAAACCAAAGTGAGGCACGGAATCCTAGAGAAAGGCAGTAGTTTGTGGTGGGGTTGATGACGACAAGGTGAAGTCATGTCCGCCGCCCTCCTCCTTCTACGGCGGTTTACTGTTAAGACTAGAAATAAATGCGATGTTTTTACCCCCACCGACTCACTTGCTCCGGTGAATTATTTCCCTCCTGCCGTGAACCACTGGTTAAACCCCCTGCCCTCTTCTGCCCCCCTGCTTTCCTCTTTGTCTTTCTCTTTTCAAACCCCATCCTCACCACCTTTTATTTTATTATATATCAAAATGTTTATAGAATGTTGATGTTAAAAATATCTGTACGGATTGAGAAAGTTTTTATTTTTATGCCCGGAAAGAGCGTGGTTTTTCAATTGGGAGGGACAAGTTTGTAAAAAAATTAGTATTCTGCATAAAGTTGAAGATACTGAATAAGCCATTTTTTATACATCAGTTACTAGTAACTATCTTGTAAAGTTGATCGAATAATTTGTGAGGCCCGTTAAACTCGTTAAGCTGCCAATAAATAGATTCTAAGTAATGTCTGTTTTTTGGGTAACGATTGTTTAAATTTGTTGTTACAATGATGGTATTAGAGCATCTACAACAGTTATTCTAAAATAGAAAAAAGTTGGATTTTAGCATTTTTGTTGCTTCAAAAGCTGTGTTTTCATATATGCTAAAATAGAGAAATAAGGAGAGATTGTAAAAATCTCTAAATTTAGAGAAATCTATAAATAGATGGTTTCCCCCAAAACTAATTATTACCCCAAAAAGCAAACATTTTTCTTCTCACAACTTTTCATATATTGAATATTTTAATAATATAATTAAATAAATTGAATATTTTAATAAGATAATTAATGACGGAGTTGCTAAAATAGCATTGTTGCTTGAGTTGAATGCAAATTTTTTAAAGATTTTGAATTTTTTGTTGTATTTTAGAAAAACTTTAGCATATCTGTTGTAGATGCTCTTATGTCACAATCTGACCAACCCTATCGACACCAACGAACCAATACGGTTTAGGTTGGGTTGAATAATGCTTTAGAACAATTTGAAGGAATTGGAAATCTTCAAACCATATTAGTTGGGTTAAGTTGTTAAAAAGAGTTCAAATCCGCCAATCCAACCAATGTGTAGCTAAAGCTTACTTCACATGTCTTTGTTCCATCCGTGCTACCCCAAAACTCGACCAATCTGCAAACTAGCCCAGCTTAACGTGTCAATAACCCCAATTTAGCAAAAACATGACAACTCACAAATCGGCATATTGTCAATTAATTGGGTTAAGCCAGGTTAAACCTAATCTAATGTGTCGATAACTCGCCTATACCACCCCCCCCCCCCACCCCCACACACACATGCCCATGGTCTTGAACTTCTTGAGTTATGGAGGTCGTTTACCAAACGCTTACCACCTAAAGTCATTATCCTCACTTACCTTATCAGATATTATTTCTGGCCATACAGATGGATTGTTGGTAAACGTCTTTTACCCACTAAACATTTATCGGGTAAAAATCTTCTACCTCAATTGTGTTAATTAAACTCATCCATTTGTGGATTCTACTTAAAAACCACAAATTCTCAAATGCAATATTTAAAGACTCAACTTGGTTAGTCCAGCTTATTTAGGGTACTTTTATGTGGAACAACAGTGTTCCATTCCCATTCCATGAAATATAGTGGCACATAATTATATTTTATTAATATAATCTTAAAATAAAAGCAATTTTTTTTTCTTAAACATCAAGTACATCTTTCTTCTAAAATTCTTTATTTCTTTTTTAAAATTTTATTTATTATATTTTATGTTCTTTAAACATTCAGTTATTGTACTTTCAAATATTATTTTTCTACGTTTTTTTATATTTTGGTTAATTTATGTAATATATTAAATATTAATAAGGAAAACAATATAGAAAATGTATAAAATAAAAATAAAAAACATTGATAAACTTTTTATTTTGATGATATTTTGACAAAAACTTCCTAATATTATATTTTGTTAGCAAGATAGTTGTTTGTTTTTAGACTTTTAGAAGATATATTGCTTATTTTCTTTCATAAACTAATTTATTATGCATATCTGATCAAGTATTAATCCGCTAACCCAACCCAACCCAACCCAACCAACATTACAAATGTTGGGTTGAGTTATATATTTTAATGAGTTGGATTGGAGTGATATTCTTTGTTGTTTAAATATCGTACCTCGCCCAATCGAGCCCATCTACACGTATAGTTTGGGCATTGAACCATAACTTACTAATAACATACATCACCTAGTAATATATTTATATTGTCTTATAGTGTTTTCTTCATACTTAATAATAACCTTCGAATAATTTATTCTTAAGCGCAATTATAGAATAATTTATACTTATAAAAACCCACTATTGGAGTCTCTTTGGGGACATCCGATAAAATTGAAACGATACAGAGAAGATTAGCATGGCCCTGCACAAGGATGACACGCACAAATCGAGAAAAACCCACTATTGGATATGTTCTAACAAACCTTTGAGGCAAAATTTTTGAGGTGGTGTTTTGATGTTGTCTAATCCAGGGTTATGTTTGGCTAACTACTTCAAACACATATGTAACTAATTAGGGCCGAACCTACAAAGCTACTGTTTCATGGTTTTGTCGTAAGGGGAAAATAACGTTTGTGAAGGGTGCCACCATTTTTTTTGTTGGGAGCCACTATATTGTATTTAGAACTCAAGATGTAGCAAAAGTTTCCAATGGCAGAGTTAGTATATATTGCTCGGTATGTATGAAAACCCTGTGTTCGTGTCTCACCGATATTAATTTTTTTAGTTTTCATCTTAAAGTTTGGTGTTTTTAATATATGTTTTAGTAGAAAAAAATATAGCATGAACACGAACATTGGTCATTTCTATG
This sequence comes from Saussurea involucrata, assembly GCA_033807775.1. Classification (NCBI taxonomy): domain Eukaryota; kingdom Viridiplantae; phylum Streptophyta; class Magnoliopsida; order Asterales; family Asteraceae; genus Saussurea; species Saussurea involucrata. Next base: position 6,320,699 of record CM066323.1, read on the forward strand.
TAAAAAAACAAGGAATCAAACAACAACATATTCTAATATCGTGAAATATTTCGACTTGTTTGTTTTTTTAAGTCAAATTATACCACCACCGTAAATTCATAGGCGAACCTCTGTATCTAATAACAAAATGTCAATTTTTTGGGTAACAAATGTGTAAATCTTACATCAAATTTCCATACAACAAAGAAACTCCATTGTCTTGTCTCAATATTGCTTATTTCCTTAATTTGATTGTAAAAACATTGTTACCATGTGTTATTTATGCAAAATTTAAACCTAATTATATGTTTATGTCGTTTATAAGGTTTATTAGGTTTAGATATGTTGTTGGAAATAATTGTGGAGGTTGGAAGTTTCCTTCCATCCAACATAAATGGAAATGGGAAAATGTGAGAACTTTATAAGCCCTTTCTCTCAAGTAGTGTTTGAATGATTTAAAACACTTATGGTGAGGGTTTCAAAGAAGTGCAACGCACACGCGCGTGGCCGAGGGCGCGGGCACGGTTTCTGCGGAGAGCGCGTGGAGGCGCATTATAGAAACTGAATGAGGAAAACGATGATTAATTTTAATTAGTTTAGAGAAAGCAGGTTTAGCGACCGTTTATTTAAATTTGAAATTATTAAATCGGTTTTATTTTTAAGTTGAAGATTAAGTCTTCAAAACCCTATGTGGGCCCCTGTTTTTGGGGGGCTGTTGAGCCCATGCAGCTAGGGTTTCACCAGTATTTGTTGAAACCCTCACTTTTAAACACACCTCAATAACCGATCTATCTCTCTCGGCTACAATCTCTCTCTCTCTCTCTCGGCTACAATCTCTCTCTCTCTCTCTCTCGTTTTTTCTCTGGCTTGCGGCAACCCTACTTCGGCAGTTCCCATCTCCTTTTCGACGTCGATTTTGCTTTATAAGTCGATTATCGAAGTTGTCGATAATTGAACGAGAGTACTGCATCAAATCCTGGGATCTGCGGTTCGAGACTCACAGCTTCCAGAGTAACCGTATAAAACATTTAAGGACATGTTTTATAACCGTGCAATTCGTCTACAGTTTGATAATCAAAACAGGTTGGTTTTAATTTTCTGTTGTGTATTTTCTTTTTCGTTCACTTGAGTGAACACTCTGATTCTACCTCTTTGTTTATCGAATCTATCGTGGAGGATAGAATCGTGTTTATGATTAATTTAATCTAACTTTTGATTACAAATCATAAAAGTATAACTGCTTTAATTAAAACGTTTTTCTCTTATTATAGAGTTTGGTATCTTTATAAATAAAAGGGCAAAATGCACAAAATAGCAACCTACTTTCATTTATTTCTTTATTATAGCATTGTACTTTCACTTTTTCTTATTACAGCAATGTACTTTCAATTTATTTTTTATTAGGGCATTGTATTTTAAAGAATTTACCCATTATAGTATTGGGTAACCTGTTACCTTTAAAACCGTTTTTTTGCTGATGTGTCATTTTAAAGTGACGTGGTTGTCTACATGACATTAAAAAAATATTTAAAAATTCATTTTAAACCCTTTCAAAAATACGACTCCCACTTCACGATTTCAAACCTCTTCATCTCCCTCACGATTTCAAACCTCTCTTCATCTCCCTCACGATTTCAAGTGCGGCTCCATCTTCAATCGTTCATCTCCATTGTGCGGCTCCATCGTAAATCGTTCGTCTCCTCTTGTGTAAGTCGATTTTGATAGGGTTTGAGGCTGTTTTTGCTGTTTTTTGCAGTTTTAGCTGTTTTTTGCTATTTTTAGCTGTTCTTGCTGTTTTTTACCTGTTTTGAGGCTGTTTTTGC